>CM050220.1:26788423-26790923 GCA_027475355.1 Coilia nasus | reverse complement strand
ACCAGCAGGCATGACAGTATTTATACCAACCACTGCTTATGAAGCACAACTGTGCAATAACTCTCTGATGCTAGCCTGGACACAAGATAAATTATGTCAATGATGGGACATAGATGTGAGTCTTCTCTGCAATTGTATTGGCGCCCGTATCACCAATATGATCGTAAGTCTTATGGCCCTTTAACACCAAAGAGGAGTGCTAACACAATCGACCACTTCTTTAATAGCTGTACAATAAATGAGGATATCAAGATAAATATAAACCAACACCCGTGTAGCACTGCGTGCACATCATTTGTTTTGCTGGCAGAGGAGCTCTGCACTTTTCTGTGTTTGCATCCAGCGTTACCTAGCAACCATTACTCTTGAAGAACTATATTCATTAGCGGAAGAATGATTGTCAATAAATTATTTATTCTGTCATTACTGAAATTAGCAATCTTGTGTGACAGTTTTAGAACTACTAAACTACTCAAGGCTGGGGGTTAGGCTGGTTTCACCACTGCACTCCACTCCGCTCTGCGTCATGCCTGACATCACCCCCTAGCCATTGTAAAACCAGCATAACCCACTGCCTCTCCTGGTTTGTTTCTTACTCAACGTGCTGCCACTGGCCTATATGTCACCAAACTGTTAAGATCAGGAATACATCTTCGATATGTTTAAAGAATATAAACAAAGCAAGCCTTTTACATCCATCGACTGGTCAGCTTATAGAGTTCATGATCTACATTTCGCCATTTTTTAAAACCAGATTTAAAACATTTTGCCCTTCCATTTGCCCCTGACAACAAAAGTATACAGCAATTGATTTTAATTACATCTTCTGTTTAAAAATAATTAGTTTCACTATTCTTTTTATTACATCTTCTGTCTTTTTAAATTATTGTTTTTGCTTCTAAATTAAATCTCTCCTTTTTCTGTATTAGTTAGTTCTGCATATTTATGTAAGACACTGTATGTGCAGCCACATTGCCTGTGTATGAAATGAATAAATATAAACTAGACTTGCCTCGCCTCATCTCCTCAATGCTGCCTGTCAGTGCTCAGAGCCTCAGGCCTCACCATGGGGTTTCCCCCATTTTATATTGCAGCAGGGTGCAATTTCACAGACATCCTTTATAACCCATACACAAACCACAGTATGGTAGTGAGCACCCTGTTCATTAGCACGGACTTCCCCCATGAATAGAATGAAATATGTTGAGAGTATACCAGCAAGAACACTATACAGTAACAAGTCTTTTATGTTCTCAGTGTTTGAATTACTAGGGTTTGGGGAATTGGTAGTGTGTGTACCACCCAGCAAGAGCTTATGACCCACTGAAAGAGGCAAGAACAACATATCAGAAGAAGGTTTGGGGGTGGGGGATGTCATGTGCTGCGCTGGGTTCTTATATCCTATGAAGAACATGTTGATCCTAAACTGTGACATTCATACTCTGCCTCGTGTGTGTTCCTAAAGCTGTGTTAATGGTGGAGTAAACATAGCGTTCCAGTGAAAGACGGCTAAAAGTGACGTGTGTCTGTGTGTGTATGTTAGCGTGGTAGTGAATGTGCTCAGCAAATGTTTAGTCTGGGCCTCTGGATGATCACCATGCTGATTTATTGGCCCTGGGAGGCTCCCCAGCGCGCCCTGCTTCCACAGAACCCTGAGTCAGAGCCGGGCACACAGACAGCTCGCCCACGGACCTGAGGCCATCCTCCCCGGGGTGTCTGGCTTCAGCACGCCTAGCTGACCGTCACTGGCAGTGGGTGCACACACACACACACACACACACACACACACACACACACACACACACACACACACACACACACAAACTAACTGTACGTGAAAAGGTCCTGTGTGTTGAGCTTCTGCCAAAGCCCTCATCGCTCCCTAGAGCTCCATGTTCTTCTTTCTCTCTCTCTCACTATCGCGTATAACACCCCTCCCCCTTCTATCTTCTATCCCTCTTTTTCTTTCATTCTCTACCCCCTTCTCTCTATCTCACTCAACCACCCCCCACAGACACACTAACTATCTCAAATTACTTTGCTATCTCTCTACCTTCCCCATTGTCTCATTTTCTAAACATCTTTGTCTTTCACTCCCTCTTTATTTGCTTCAGCTCCATCTCTCTTTTACTCTCTCTCTACTACCTCTCTCTGTTCACTCTTCCATTTCTCTTTCTTTCTCTCTTTTCCCTTTG
Organism: Coilia nasus; assembly: GCA_027475355.1. Taxonomy (NCBI): domain Eukaryota; kingdom Metazoa; phylum Chordata; class Actinopteri; order Clupeiformes; family Engraulidae; genus Coilia; species Coilia nasus. The sequence continues at coordinate 26,788,728 of CM050220.1, read as the reverse complement.
TTTTACCCTCCTCCTCTTCCTGTCAGTCTGCCTCATTCAATCTTTCTCTCTCCCACCCTCTCACTTTCTGCACTGCCCCCCACAAACACATCTCACTTTCTCTTCCCCCTCTCTCTCATAGCAAATAGAAATGTTTCACATCTGAAGACATAATCTTTGTTGAGCGATTTGTGCTTTAAGCCCATATACGGTGTTCCTGTTCTTCCTTCAGACATATGGCGCTTGGTTGGTTTAAAAGTCATACATAACTCTGTCTCTGTGATATAACACATTTCTTATACAAACACCAGTGCTCAATTATCCAC
>CM050220.1:26778423-26780923 GCA_027475355.1 Coilia nasus | reverse complement strand
CTCTCATCCTCTCTCCTTCCATCCTTCCTTTCCTCTTCTCTCCTCTTCTCTCTTCTCCCATCATTCCTCTCCTCTCCTCCCGTCATCCCTCTCCTCTCCTGTCTTCTCTCCTTCCATCATTCCTTTCCTCTCCTCTCCTCTCCTCCCATCTGTCTTTCTCTCCTCTGCTCTCATCTGTATTCCTTTTGTCGTTACTTGTCTTCTTTTTTCCTTTCTTTTGCTCCTCTACTCTCTACTCTCCCTCACGCAAGGCCCAGGGCTTCACTGGGACAGAGAGAGAGAGAGAGAGAGAGAGAGAGAGAGAGAGAGAGAGAGAGAGAGAGAGAGAGAGAGAGAGGACAGAGAGAGGCCTGCTGGTAAACAGTGGGTGAACAGTGTACAGTATAGGCTATATATAACTAGCGATGCCTCTCTGGATGTAAATGCACAGATGGACTGACACGTATGCTGGCTGTGACAGGAATGCTGACGGCTTTACATCATCTGTGTGCCTAAGCCAATCCCACTCAGACATGGCTGTCAGGGAGGGTGTGGGAAAGCGGCTGAAGATGGCTGAGAAACATCTGTGCTGTCATGGACTCCTCACACGCTACTTACAGTACACATCCATGACATGTACAGTGAATGAGTGCTCCATTTAATACTTCATATTCATATTCATATTCCCATTTCCATATCTTGCTGTGCTTCTATAGCGACAATAACATACTTCTATTACTTCTACTCAGTTGACACACAAACATGGTCCTTTTCAAAGTGCAGTTGAACTGAAGGGAAACCCCTAGGTTTGGGGTATGAAATGTCTATACAACAGACCATTTCTGTGGGGCGAATATTCTGTGGAAGAATATAATAAAATTTTAGAATGTTGGAAGAATAGAATTCCAGAATGTTGGCTAAAGGAAAGTAGACTAGAATGTTGGAAGAATTCTAGAACCTTGGCTGAAGGAAAATAGAATTCTAGAATGTTGGAAGTATAAAATGGAATGCTGGAAGAATAGAATTGTAGAATGTTTGAAGGATTGAAAAGAATTCTACAATGTTGGAAGAATTCTAGAATATTGGAAGAATAGAATCAGAGAGTGTTGAGGAAAATCTAAGATCTTTGATAGAATATTTTAAGCCCTTGTTTGCTTTCATTTTGATGTTTACACCTTACAGCTAATGAAACTCCCAAATTAGAATATTAGAATGTTGTCACAGCCCAACAAGAAATAGCATTTTGAATGCAGCAATGTCAGGCCTTTGAGAAGAGTGCCAATATATGCCATCAGGACTATGGTTGGGCCTGCTTTTGGCATGAAGGTGATCAGCCGGTTTACCAGCTGAGGTGGTCCAAGTTGCTTTGATGGAGGCCATCAGCTTGCCTGCATTTGTTGGGTCTCCTCTCTCTCATCTTGCTCTTAAGAATATGCCATAGATTCTCTATGGGGTTCAGGTCAGCTGAGTTTGCTGGCCAATCCAGCACACAACAGTTCCAGTGTGCCAAGCCCTGCTGAAGAAATGAAACCAGCCTCTCTGTAAGGCTTGTCAGCCAGAAGCATGATTATAATTGCATTATAAATGAATCTTTACTTTGTATAGATAGGCATGTGAATGTGAGTCGATACTTTCACTTGTTCCCAATACAACATTGTCAGCGTGTATTTCTTGCGTGACCAGTAGGCTCCCTGTCAAACCTCTACGACAGTCATCTGCAGTTCAGCTCAAGCTGCCCCTGAGATATGCATCTCACACAGGCAGCGTGATCACTCACACACTGGGCAACAACATGCATTACATGCTCACGGATGCAGTGAAACTGATTTGAACTTAACAATGTCACAGATACAACATAACAACTACAGGTACAAGCATGAGTATTTTCATTGTTTTCTTTGATTTATTTACTAACCATATTAACAGTTCACATGATTTTTTTAAAGGTACAGCAGTGGGAACTTTGATTTAAAAATATATTATTTTTTAAATAATTAATAATTTAATAATTAATTTATTAATTAATTAATCATTTAATAATGTATTAATCTGTATAAATATTTTCTTAGTTGTGGTCCTACACACCATACACAGGAGAGTGCAAATGCAGTGAAGTTTTGATTAAACCGTTGATACATGAGTGAGTCAGCAGGTTGCAGAGTGACCTCTGCTCTCAGGAGCAAAGTCTGCTTTAATGGTGTAGAGTTTTCTTCATACAAGGGTTAGCCAGTCCTGTCACAACTCTTTTTAAGCCTTTATCTTGGGAAATTCAGTTTTTACTGGATTCAGTTGTTGTTTTTGTTCTTGACTGTGATAACTGTGATGAACGTTTTCAAAAATGTATAATTTATTAGGAATTTATGCATTAGAATTAAACACAAAGGATTAACATTGTCATAGCAGTCTACTTATACCACAAGCTTTCTGCACAACATTTATCCATTTACATTAAAATGTAATTTCTTTTACATTTACAAAAAAAAGGAGGCGGGGGGCGGTTGAGAAACTGTAATATTTTTAC
>CM050220.1:26765923-26770923 GCA_027475355.1 Coilia nasus | reverse complement strand
GAATGGAATTATATGTAGTGAACATTTCTGTGAACTTCTGCACTTCTGTTTGCCCATACCATGGAAGGCTATAGAGATGGAGCCCCCCAGTCTGTCACAAGGTCTTCTGGGAGTACTGTGGTGGAGACAAACACAGGGATAAAATGTTCACATTCTTCAGTGGTCAACAACACACTCAACATGTGTAGGTAGCTTAGTGTGTTCAACCTGGGGTGTTGCTTTTGGGGTTATCGGCATATTTGATGTATGAAATGAATGTTTGTGTGGTTATGTTTGTGCATGTGTGTATATGTATCTATGTGAACCTGTGGGTCAATGTTTTTGCATGTGTGTGTGTGTGTGTGTGCTTACATGAACCTGTATGCCAATGTTTTTGCATGTGTGTGTGTGTCTCTGAGTGTACCTCCATACCTGTTCTCTGATAACCCCCCCTACCCCAGGCTCTCCTTTGAAGTGCACACCCGTTACAGAGGCTGAGGTGCGTGGGATCTAGCCGGGGATCTCCTGAGAGCGGGATCAGCCTAATCCACTCGGGGCTGCTGCCTGATGCTCAGCATCTCTCCCACGGCTCTCTTTATCTCTCTCAGTCGCCCATGCACACATTTAAATTACCTTTAAGTACCTGTCTCTCTCTGTGTCTCTCTCTCTGTGTCTCTCTCTCTCTGTGTCTCTCTCTGTGTGTCTCTCTCTGTGTGTGTCTCTCTCTCTCTCTCTCTCTCTCTCTCTCTCTCTCTCTCTCTCTCTCTCTCTCTCTCTGCAGAAAATGGACATGTCTTTGGAGCCTGCATAGCCAAAGCTGATTTCTCTGACCTCCAGAAAACATTTCTGAGAATAGGCAGTGTAGCGGGCCTGTCAGTTACCCAGACACATTACAGATACAGATACACACACACACACACACACACACACACACACACACACACACACACACACACACACACACACACACACACACACACACACACACACACACACACCCTTAAGATATGGCTCTTCCATACTAGTTGTTTATTGATGTTGATAAAGATAGATAGATTTGGCTGGGCATTGGTTGCTTAATATTTTGGCAGTGGATTAAGTTGTGGATTTAGCTACAGCTCATCATCGGGTTGACAAAGGCATCCTTCACTCATGCTGTTTTCAGTTCCATTCTCCACTGCTTCTCAGAGCTGCTCTCTTATATCAGAGCTTTTCAGTCCATTCAGCACCCACTCACATGCAAGCTAAACACACAAACCACCATCCTAGCTAATATACATTGCAATATAGAGTAAGTCTGTTTAAGCTATTGTGTGGGTGTTCCCAGACCAAGTCTCTGGTACTGTTAAAGTGCACACCGACAAACACACATACACACACACGTACACATGCATGTACACCTTAACACACACACACACACACACACACACACACACACACACACACACACACACACACACACACACGCACACACACACACGCACACACACGCACACACACACACACACACACTTACACTCACACACAGGGGCTCTGAAAATGAGGTTAGTTTGAAAAAAACAGCCATGTTGAGTTATTCCTGTTCAACCCCAGTGTGGAGAACATGAAAATATTTACATAGTGAGGTGGTGAATTATCAGGGTGTTAGGCCACATTGTTTATTTTGGTGAACTCGCACGTACTGTATGAAGGTTCTACACCTTCTGACATTTCACCCAGTAGGGAATGACAAAGAAAGGCTATTTCTGTAAGTCTAATTTGGGTTTAAACTCTCTTTGACTTTCTTTGTCTCTCTGAGAAAATAGCCACCCAATAATCTCTACTACACTGACAAGCACCCCTTTGACATTCCTTGATGCAGAATGCCAGTCTCGCTTTAACTAAACAGGGCTTTAGCTTGCAGGCTTACATAGACCACAGGGGTGGTCTGAGAGAACCACACAACACCGTTAAGTGCTGGCGCTGGGAAGCAAGCATACATACACTCATTTTGATTGGCAATCAAGCATATGCACTGACTGCAGTTAGTGTGTGGCATGCAGTAAAGTGAAATGGCTGTTGTATGGATTTTACTATGAGGGGGCGCGTGCCTAAGGGGGTTTCCACACGATGCTCCAATAAAAGAGATCGACTGCATGTGCATAGAGTGAATAGTAAACAATGAGTCCAAGGCTACTTTATTTAACTGTGCTATGTTACAGTACCACACACTGTGGTCTTATACTCAATACTTTGCCGCAGATCAAATTTTCAAATCAAAAATTTGTTACATCAAGGAAACTCAAATTAGTGGCAGAAATAAAAATGTTTATTGTAGTAATCTAGTTTGTTGTTAACATACACGGATACTAGGATATTTTATTGTCACATGCATACACATACTGGGTAGAGAAGGACATGCAGTGAAATTGCTAAGTTACATGTTACTTCGTGTTGTTTCTTTCTTATTTTAATAGCGATTAGCACTTCATGAAGCACTTCACAGATAGGCCTACATGTTGGTGCAATGCGCTTACGATCAGCTCAAGTGATCAGACGGTTATTGTTCTCGCTAACCATCTAACCATCTAACTGCAGACTAAAGGAAGCACCAGCCCCAATGGGCTCATTTAAGGGTACAAAGGATGTACAGGCTAATAAAGTTTATCACCTTCCTGGAATGTAGCGTTGTCAAATACTCTGGCGAGCAATGCTAGGACCCATCCAGGAACCATGAGGCCAGAAAATGATTATCTTTATGAGCCCCTTCATGTCGTGTTGTACAGTGTGTGTGTGTTTACATGTTTGTCTGCCTGTGTGTGTGTGTGTGTGTGTGTGTGTGTGTCTACCTGGCCAAGTATGACAAAAGTCTCAAAAGGGCTTTTAGCGTACGTGTGTGTGCGCGTGCATGTATGCGTAGGTGTGTGTGAGTGTGTGTGTGTGTGTGTGTGTGTGTGTGTGTGTGTGTGTGTGTGTGTGTTGGTGTGTGTGTGTGCGCGTGCGCATGTATGCGTGGGTGTGTGTGAGTGGGTGGTATGGTATGGTGCATTGGCTTTATCGCCAAAGATTCAGACACAGATAGGGACAGAGAAAGCCTGCTGCTGTGTATACAGCTCTTTAATCATTAATGAGGCCCACACGTCAGTAGGCCACAAAGGCAGGGTGTTGGTCTAGTTTTAAAACAGAAAGTAACAAACTGTTTGTTCAGTTTGGTTTTGTCTGTTTGCTACCAGCTACAGCCATAGCAGGGGCATCCCTCTCTATTTTCAAGTCTTGTAAAACAAACTCCTCTGAGAGCATCTCCAGTCTTAACAACTCCAACACCCTGACATCCTACCCTGACCTTAGCTTGCCCTGGTCTACCTGTTCTCCTGGTTGTTTGTTAGCTGGTGTGTGCAGGGCTATTCGCTAGCGTTGATTTGACGAGAGTATGGCAATGATCCGGCCCAGGTCTGGTGCAGACTCCAGAGTCAGCCGTCTGGTGGGTCTCTGGAAATGTACTTTCCTGAGAGAAGTTATTTTGTTTGCAGTAAATATTGTGTTAACCTGTGAACAGGTTAATCAACAGAGTCACCATGAATCCTACAGTACATGCTTTGCTCATGTATTTTGGGGCATAGCTTTGTGAATGTAGGCTTTAGCACGCTACTCATCACTTTTCCTTGTGCAGACATGCTGTCTGATAGCTCATTCATTTAGTAAGGCAAAGAGCTTGAAAACATTTGCCCTGTCCTGGTGCTCCAGGTCCAGATGGAGTAACACCCTCCTGTCTCAGGGCCTGTGCCATCCAGCTGGCATCAATTTTTACCCAGATCTTCAACAGATCACTGGAGCTATGCGAAGTTCCCTCATGCTTCAAAAGCTCTACCATCATCTCAGTCCCCAAGAAACCCTCCATCTCTGGACTAAATGACTACAGACCTGTGGCCCTGACCTCAGTTGTCATGAAGTCCTTCAAACGCCTTGTGTTGTCCCACCTCAAAAAGATCACAGGCTCCCGGCTTGACCCCATGCAGTTTGCCTACAGGGCAAATAGGTCAGTGGACGATGCAGTGAATATGGAACTGCACTTCATCCTGCAACACCTTGACCAACCAAGGGCCTACGCCAGGATTCTGTTTGTGGACTTCAGCTCGGCGTTCAACACCACTATCCCAGATATCCTCACCACCAAACTCTCCCAGCTAACTGTGTCTCCTGCCATCTGTCAGTGGATCTCCAGCTTCCTGACCGACAGGAGCCAACATGTGCGGCTCGGAGGTGTCACATCCGGTACACGGACTATCAGCACTGGTGCTCCCCAAGGCTGTGTCCTCTCACCGCTGCTCTTCTCTCTCTACACAAACGACTGCACCTCCAATGACCCAGCGGTCAAGCTCCTTAAATTTGCAGACGATACCACTGTCATTGGGCTTATCCAGGATGGTGATGAGTCTGACACAGACAGGAGGTTGACAAGCTGGTGCTCTGGTGCAGCCAACACAATCTACAACTTAACGCACTAAAGACTGTCGAGATGGTTGTGGACTTCAGGAAGCACCCCTCACTGCTGCACCCCCTCACAATATCCCACAGCCCAGTATCAAATGTGGACTCTTTCAAGTTCAATCAGAAAGACTTTGAGTATATGGTAACACAATAATAATTTATTTGATTACATGTAACGATATGGCACAACAAACTTTGGCATAGGTCATGTCCTTTGTCCTGATCAATAAAACATGAAAACTGAATAGATGCTGACTGTAGTAGTAGTGGCAGGGCATAATAGTAATACCCCCTGACAAAAGGACAAGGACCCACTGGTGGTGATCAAAAGGTAGACAATGAACTTTCAGAAACATATGATGCATAACAAACATTGAAACGATACATAAGGCATTGAAAAGGGAAACAGAGGATTCCAAGAGCACAACTCTGGGTCCCCCCGGAGCACCGGGGCAAGGAAAAACTCCCTAAATATTCTTAATGAGGAAGAAACCTTGGGCAGAACCACGTCTTTAGGGGGAAAGCCTAACTGCCTGAGGCTGAACTGGTACTCA
>CM050220.1:26745923-26760923 GCA_027475355.1 Coilia nasus | reverse complement strand
GTTATGGGCGCAATGCGTTAAGGTCTGAACAGAAGACGCAAAAGTTGCGTTGCGTCTTCACTTTTTATTCCACGTTTAGACGAGCGTTTTCGGGAGGAAATCTGCGTGCATACGATGACGCAAAAGTGTGTGGAATTCGATGGGGGTATGCATGCCAGGCGGCTAGGTAGACATTCTCCCAGGTCTCGTCTATAGCAGTCTGGCTCTCCTGCAACGAACCGGTGCATCCAGAATTTGACAGAGGTGGTTGCAGATCCTCCTCTGTTCAGTAATAGTATATATACAAATTCTGTACATTTGCTGGAATGCCTCTTGCAAGTTTATTAGAGCTGCTAGAGCAGCTTGAAGGTCCGACGCATGGAAATCGCATGGATCCATTTGTTTCCCTGTACTGCCTCATGTATGTGACGTAAACACGTACACAGTGTGAGCTGATCTGACCAGAGTTTTGCGTCTTGGGCCGTTTAGACGGAAATGCTACGGCGGAGCGTAATCAACTTTTCCACTCTGGAGGGTGGTTTCAAATTTTTGCGTTTTTAGGCCCCGAAAACGCCGTCACCGTGTAAACGAAAGGGGATTTCCGATAAAATATTTTGTCGTTTTTACCCGTAAGCGTTCGTGTAAACAGGCCCTTAGTCTTGGGATCAGGGGGTCACAGGTTTTATTTCTCTACCAGAGGATCACTGTACATACGAAGGTAAATAACTGTTCTCCTGCACCCTCATCCATGGCTAAGGTGACCTTGGGCAAGGCGTCTAAAACCACATTGCTCCAGGAGGACTGTCCCTCTACCTAATTCACTCTAAGACACTGTGAAAAAAGAGTGCCAGCTAAATGTAATATGTAATGTTAAGATCATCTGGTAGACACAACTATCAGAGCTGAAATTACAATAGAGGTAGATTACCACCCAATCAGCTGCAGCTTAATAAGAAGATTTAGGAACGAAAAAGCTGCCACAGGTGCTGAAACTGTGGCAAGGATATAAGCTGAAATAAATAACTGTTAGTGTTGCACAATTAAAATGAAGTCAATATCAAAACCAGAATTTAAAGGAGAAATGAGGTGTAAAATGAAAATTGGCATGTTAAAACATCATACCGAGTTGGTATGCTTGCTGAGGAGCAGCATTGAGTTAGCCTGTTGCATTCAGAACTTAACTATTTTTTACCATTTGTCCCAGAAGGCTAACAATGGAAGTGGTAGGTGCCCTTAGACGAAGCATGAAGACTACAATATTATTAAACCATTAAAACAGCTCGAAGAAACTCCACACTACATTGGTAGTACAACAAAGGCCCTGGCATTCAAAACAAGGCACTGAGAACTTTGTAAATGTACACAACGTTTATTTAAAAAACTGTTCTTACATGCAGTAGTTTGCAGTTGTTTCTCGTCGCCGCCATGATGAAAGTCCAAACAAGTCGATTGTACTTCCTCTCTTCCTATTCTTCCTGCTGGTTCGTGTTCGTCAATCGACTCGTGCGGACTTTCATCATGGTGGCGACGAGAAACTACAGCAAGGTACTACCTGTCAAAACTGTTTTATTAATAACTGTTTTATTTCGAGCTGTTTTAATGTTTTAATAGTAGCGTAATCTTCATGCTTCGTCTAAGGGCACCTACCACTTCCATTGTTAGCCTTCTGGGACAAACGGTAAAAGATAGTTAAGTTCTGAATGCAACAGGCTAACTCAGTTTTGCTCCTCAGCAAACATACCAACTCGGTATAATGTTTTAACATGCCAATTTTTATTTTACACTGAATTTCTCCTTTATGAAACAAATGCAACAAAAAAAAATCTAAATCATCATGCAAGATGCAACTCAACTTATAAATAGTTTTAAATGGTTTATTTTAATAATGCATGACACTTATAAATAGATGCAATTCAACTTATAAATAGTTACAAATGGTTTATTTTAATAATGCACGATACTTAGCAATATCAACATCTCATCAATGTCTGCAATGTGTCTACATACATGTCCAGTATACAGTAAAATTGATTTCCTATACTTTGCATGGTCAAGTTAACTTATTGCTTTAAATAAGTTATGCAGATGTTTGGGGTAAAATGTATCATACGGACTTGACATTACATTTAGCATCATCTACACTCCATTAAAGCAACAAACACAGTTGAATTTACAGATTATGTTTCACAGTGTACCTCTTCCTAACAAATCACGTTTTACCATGTGTCTTGTGCTAACAGTAGCAGGTGACATTTTTACAGTGTACCTTGTGCTAACAGTAGCAAATGATGGTTTTTACAATGTGCCTTGTGCTAACAGTAGCAAATTATATTTTTTACAATGTGCCTTGTGCTAACAGTATCAAAAGATGATTTTTACCACTTGTCCTGTGCTAACAGTAGCAGGTGACATTTTATAGTCTATTTTGTGCTAACAGTAGCAAATGGTGTATTTGTACAGCATGCCTTGTGCTAACAGTAGCAGATAGTAGATTGTGGTGGATTGGCAATGCAATGGATGCCTTTCCCAGTCATCGTTGCCAGGGTAATGGCGGTGGATAGGACTTGTCTCCAGTCAGGTTTCTAATCTACCTCCTGTCTTTACTAAACCACACAGTCAGCTGGGGGACATGCCAGCCCCACTAATTACAGTGGGAAACTGACTGACTGTCGTGTTAAACTGTTTTTTTCTCACACAGAGGAATAGGTGTTTACAGATACTGTCATGGAATTATGAAGACTTGCACACCTATGCATATCCACACACAGAGGCTATACCACACACACACACACACACATGCACGCATGCGCACACACACACACACACACACACACACACACACGCACCATGTCAAACATTTAAGTGAACTCTTCTATGCACATCACACACTCACATACACACAGGCAAATAACTTCAGAGTTCAACACACACACACACACACACACACACACACACACACACACCATGTTGAATGCAAGATAAACGTCTGCAGGTATGCAGAGGCTACGTCAGCTGCTAATTCTTTATTCTTTATCTCTCCGTGTAATTATGAGCGATGCAGATGAACCCTGATTGTCAGATGTTTGCTCTCCGAACAAAAAGGTGCTGCAGGAATGTGGGTTAAGCAGCGATTAAGGGATGTGGGGTGCAGCGATTATGGGATGCGGGGTGCATTGCTCAAGGTGATTGGCCTGCGGGATTGGAGTGAAGCATCAGCAATCTGAATTAGTGCAGAGGCAGACTGACAGACTGGCAGACTGAGAGAGAGGCTTAGCACCACTGACTGCACACACACACACACATCACAAAGGAAGTGCTTCACTCACACACACACACACACACACACACACACACACACACACACACACACACACACACACACACACACACACACACACACACACACACACACACATACACATCATAAAATATGTGCTGCACACACACACACACACACACACACACACACACACACACACATACACATCATAAAATATGTGCTGCACACACACAAACACACACACACACACAACATGCATGCATATTTAAAAATATTTAAATACATTTTCAGATATTTGAATACATGGCCACAGACACTCAAATGGATTTAAACGGGGTCATACATACAATCACTGACACACACACGCGCGCACAAATATATTCATTCGCACAGTCACAACCGCAAATTCCCATTCTACATGCATATGGTGAGCTTATGTTGGTTGTCATGGAAACAGCACGGCCACACAGACAGCCCCATCCCGGATAACCTCTCTGTGGCTCTGAAAGCCATAGCATAGCACTCAACATGGCCACGCAATGGGGAACAGAGGCTGTCTGTGGGCGTGTGTGTGGGTGTGTGTGTGTGTATGTGTGGGTGACTGAGATAGAGAGGGAGATAGAGGGAGAGATGGAGAGGCATGGGAGGGAAAATATAGAGTGAGTGAAACAGAGAGAGAACGGAAGGGAGAGTGTGTAAGAGAAAGAGGGCAGAAGGGGGCAGGAAAGGGGTGAACAGGAGGGATGGAAGAGGGAGAGAAAATTTAATAGACAGACAGACAGACAGACAGATAGATAGATAGAAGGGGAGATAGAGAGAGAGGGAGCATCACCTGTGTGTGTATTGTGTGTGTGTGTGTGTGTGTGTGTGTGTGTGTGTGTGTGTGTGTGTGTGTGTGTGTGTGTGTGTGTGTGTGTGTGTGTGTGTGCGCAACCAGTGTGGTGTTAGCAGAGTGCTGCACTAACCCAGGGGTTTCATTAGTGTGTGGGGAGAGAATCCAGCTCTTCTTATTTCCCAACATGCATCTCTGCAGCACATACCTGTAATTGAATTTACCTCCCGGCAACCAAGCCCCACAGCTGCTGCTATTTAGCTCAGGCCCCCTCTCTCTCCCTCCCTTTGTTTCTCTCTCTCTCCCTCATTCCCCCTCTCTCTCTCCCTACCTCCCTCTTACTCTCTCTCCCTCACTTAATCACTTTCTATCTCTATCACTTTCTTCCCCCTTTCTTTACACATGCCTATCCATGTCTATCTGTGTCTGGTTACCATTAAGCGTCTTTCTTTCTTTCTTTCTTTCTTTCTTTCTTTCTTTCTTTCTTTCTTTCTTTCTTTCTTTCTTTCTTTCTTTCTTTCTTTCTCACTCTCTTATTCCCTGTTTAATCTGCTTTAATCCCTGTCTGTCTCTGCTTCTATACTGCTCTCTCTCTCTCTTTTATTAGTTTCTCTGTCTCAGAGGTTTTCACAGACTCTCTCTTTTGTTCACTATTTATTTTTCTTTATGTATAGTAGAACTCTTTTAGAGCCAGCTCAAAGTCAAGCTGAGGACAGGGTAAACACAGTCATGCATGGACTGGAGACACACACTCACACACACGTGCACAGAGAGCGCGCGAGAGAGGAGAATAACAGGATATGAGCACAGTCACTTACAGGTGGTCAGCAACACAAATACACACATAAGGTTGTTTTTTACTTTCTCCAGATTTACACACACACACACACACACACACACACACACACACACACACACACACACACACACACACACACACACACACACAAAAACCCACAAATGCACATACACACTATTTAAAAAGTAAGGAAGGTCTTGTTTTCGAGTCTAGACCTTAATAAAGAGAACTGGTGGGGTGCCAGGACATTTTGTCAGAGGGGAATTTTTGATGAGTGCCTGTCTTCATGGTTTTGATTAATTTCTCTAGCTCTGCAGTGAATGACTCTGCATATGACATCACAACCAAACATTTACGACTTTATGAGCATGTGAGAGCTCCCTGGCTAAGAGATAAAATTACACAGAGAGACGCGGCGGTAACATCTCCTCAGTGTCTGTTGGGTTCCCTGAGCATAAATCCTCAGAAATCTCTCCTCTAATGAACTCAGCATGGCCCCTCTGTCTAAAGGAACCCATTATTACCTTGGCTACTCCGGGGCCTCTCACATCAATCTCAGAGGTGCAGAGAAGAGGGAAGGAGGCTAGCATTGGCATTAGCTTTGCTGCTTAGCATAGTCCTGTGTGTGTGTGTGTGTGTGTCTTTGTCTGTGTCTCTATGTGTGGTGTATGTAAATGTGTGTGTGTGTATGTGTGTGTGTGTGTGTGTGTGTGTGTGTGTGTGTGTGTGTGTGTGTGTGTGTGTGTGTGTGTGTGTGTGTGTGTGTGTGTGTGCATGCTTATGTAATATCTAATGTGTGTGTGCGTATGTGTTTGTTTGTGTGTGTGCTTATGTGATATCGAATGTGAGTGTGGTCACTACATCAACACAGCACCAGCACTAGAGCCAGCACCCAGCGCCAGCACTAGCGCCAGTAGCCATCCTCAAGCCCATGACATCAGCATGGGATTATCACCCCACATTCGCATGGGATTATCACCCCACATTTACAATGTGAGTTTGGTGTCTCTTGTTAAGCCTTCCTGCTTTTAATCTGTCTGAGTGGATATGGCTCTCATCTTAGCGTATGTCAGTGATTATGTCATTCGATCCAATCATCAGTTAACTGATAATCTCCAGCTGCTTACAGTAGTAGGGGGAGGTACATTCTCTGGGCCTCAATGTCAGCTTTCATCCCTATGAGAAAGTCATCTCCTCTCATCAAATTTAGATCAGATTTCAGATGTCATCACAATGAGCAAGTCATCTTTACCAACTTGGTCCAAAATGTCAGATTTCCTCTTCTCTCTGTAAGAGTCCAGTTCTGACTATGTATGAGATTATTTCGGTCCATATTCTAAAACACTTTCTTGCTCTGGCCAGGGCACAGATGATTTGCCTAGAGCATAAAAAACAGAGGAGTGATGCAAGATTTCTTTTTTTGTACACAAATGCGTTCTTAGAATCACTCGAACACCGTGCCCTGACAACATAATAGCGTCCATACTCTCAAATTCTGTCCCTATTCTAATCCTACTCTAGCTGTACTTTGGCCTTATTGTGACCTTTTTCTGGCTTTGGCTGTATGCTGGTCCTGATTGCTCTAATCTGACTGGGATACCTGTGACTTGTGACTTGTGGCTACTTGTGCAGCACTTTCATGTCTTGTGTAACCAATGCCATCGTGTCAGCTAACTGAAAGCTAAATGAAAAGTAATTGTTGCATAATACTCTTCGTGAAAGGAACGCTTCAGTTCCGCACCCCTTGTGTAGCCACCGTGTTAGTCTTCATCAGTAGCCACATCACATCTCGGCACACAGACTTCCCACACATCATCAGCCCCAGGCACCGGCCCGGTCCAAACCCAACAGAGCCCTGCCAGAGACCAGCTAACTCTGGACCAGTTCCTGCAAACCCACACACCAGTCCAGGGCCAGAGGTGTTCCAGAACCCACCGTCGACAGCAGTGCTACAGGCTGCACTGGTAAATGCATCATGGCGGTGTAACACACCGAAAGCTGACAGCATGATGACTGATGGCAGGGGAAGGACTATGTACTGCTGATTCTACAGATCATAAAGAGGTGGTTTTACAGGGACAGCCTCTCACAGGCAGGGTCACAGAACGGCTAAAATGGGTTTCATGCGTGGCAGGAGATGATATTGAAAATAGCTTTATATCGTAGGCTTTTATTTTGGATATGATGTCGTCTTAGCCAAAGAGGAAATACTCTAATGTACAAAGCTGTAGTCATCCTGTCTGAAAAACTAAATAAAGTAATTAGGGATTGAACAGAATGAGGTCATGCCATTGATTTTGGTTGTAAAAAGGAGTAATGATTATGCTGTGCGCGCGCACACACACACACACACACACACACACACACACACACACATATGCATTCATATACCACACTCAATTGGTCCCATAATCCCAGATGTACACAGACGCTATCTCATGTTACCAGTGGGTGAGTTCCTTAGAGGACTCGACCACTCACCCATGCTGTGGAGTGGGATTGGTTGGGGGGTTCTGTCGGTTGTCTGGGGAGGGTTGATTAGATGGTCTCATGTTGTCATTATCTGATGCATCATTGTGCAGGTGTGGTTAGTGTGTGTGTGTGTGTGTGTGTGTGTGTGTGTGTGTGTGTGTGTGTGTGTGTGTGTGTGTGTGTGTGAGTGTGTCTGAGTGTGTGTGGAGGAGGTGGGGGGTTAGGACAGACCATATGCCAGACAGTCCCATGTGCATATCACATTATGGATGACATCACCACTGCACTGACATCATATAGGGTTCATAGACGATGTCTAAGAAAGAGACAGAAGGAGGAGGTAAGGGTGAAAGAAAAAACAGATTGAGATGGAAAGAGATATAGACAAAGACAAATATGTTTAAAAAGAACTTACAGGCAGAAGAGAGAGAGAGAGAAAGAGAGAAAGAGGTGGATATTTAAAATCTTTCATTTAGGGGTGGTACAATCAGGAATATTTATCATAAAGTCTAATAATTTGCATCTCTGTATCCATCTTAAAGGTGTACTTCCACGAGAAACCGTTTAGTACTTGCTCTTTTGAAATATGATAGGTCACCCCGAGTTGCATATGCATGCTGCATATCAAAATGTTTTTCTATCCCCGTTTTCTATATCAGTCAAAAGAAGACAATAGGCAGGAAAAACGACCCAATGCGAAAAGAGCCTGCAGCGTGACGTAGACGTGCAAATGCGTATAAGAGAAACTGACCGAATGGGCTTTAAATGATGTTAGCCTGTGACTGACTCGCATAAGATTAGCAGGCTAGTTAAATGACTGAACTGCATTTAGCCGGGCACTTACACTGTTTTGTCATGCAAATATTACGTTCATTGACAAACAGTCAGGAAGCGACTGTGCTTGTGCCATCTCTCCTTCCTCTTCGGATTCAGGATCAAACACATAAGGCTGTATCTCCGAAGACATTCTGTGTGCAGTAACGCTGTCAAGTTGACTTTTCCCCTTTACCTTACTCTGCTCTCGAGTTGACTGTGGGGCAAAGGAAGCGCGTGTCACACCTCTGGTGAAATCGTGTCGTTCTCCCGGCCCCACCCCCTCCACCAAACTAAAACAGCCTGAAACAGAAGCACTAGAACATTTTTTTAATCAAAACCAGCGCACAGGGCAATTATTAATACTAGAGAACACCGCAAAATTAATGACAACACGATGGAAGTACACCTTTAAACTAAAGGGTCACTATTTCAGTCAAATAAGTATATCTTACATGGCGTAGCGCTTTGTGGTCAACCACCTAGAACAGGTCACCTCTTCCTGGGCTTTGTCCTGTGCCAGTGCCTGGGTAAAGCCCTTATCTGCTCTCTCCAGAAAGCAGGTTTAGTCACTTACCTGAGTATGTTAACTCAGAGCAAGTAGTAAACCTTTTAATAGAAGAGCCCTGTGGATTTGTTTTGATAGAAGCCATAAGACCATTTATTAGAAGATTTACTTCTTAGTCTGAGTTAACGTATCTGGGGTAGTCATTAAACCACCTTCTTGGAATACCCCTCTGATAATTATGGCTGCCTCCCAGTGTTCCTTGCTGTTACCCACTAGGAGAGCTCACCTCTCAGCAACCCTGTCCTTGCCCTTACAAGCCAAAGTCTCATCCACGCCAAACCCTGCGTGATTCTGTTCTCACCAATATGGTGACTTCCCGTAGATCCTCATTGTGTTCCACTGGCACTGACCTGCCTCTCCTGTTTCCGTTCCTGTCTCTGCCAGCCAAAGTGCCAGCCAACCCAACTGACCCCTGCTAATTTCAGCCTGGAACAATGAAGTTGCCTCCTGCAGCTGACCATGGTCACCCATCAGGAATAAGCTTCCCATGGTTAACCACAAGTGGTGACCCACTTCTGCAGTCTCCTGGTACACTGATGCCCCTTATCCTATTCCATGTTCCTGCTCAGTCATCCACAGCCTCTCTAAAACAGGCCATGTTGACCTCAAAACGGAGCAATGTGGCCCCCTTCTGCAGCCCATTACTGTAACCCATTGGCAGTAGCCGACCTACCCCTGGGCCCGATGCTGTCTCTGCCAAAGCTCCAGCCAAACCAAGTCGAGTCATGTGGTCCAGAAGCGATGCGGTTACTGTTCCTGTGCCTCCTCACTGTCACCCATTAGGCACGGCTCACCTCTCCCAACTCTCATTGGTAGCGCTTCCTTTTACAGTTCACCTAACTCTCACATACGTACATGGTGAATCATTGAGAATTTACCACAGATTGCAAGTCTAATTTTAAACTCAATAGTATTACAAAGAACTTTAGCAAATATAGGTCCAAAAGACATATCGCTCATCAAAATGTGTTTTTGTTCATAGTCAAGCCTTATTGATTATAATTATTATTAGTCATTGATTGCTAATCATGGAATTTGTTGTCATACCAAGTTATCATGTATTTCCAGAACAGGTAAGGGGTAGAAAGAAAATCAAAATATACACACACGTAGTGCAACCGTACCAGTAAAAACTAGGGGAATGTAAAATCTAGGCCTTCACTTCCAAGATCTTGGCCCTGATAACCCGCGTCTGACCAACTAAAATACACAGAACTCATAATGAAAAACAATGGTTACCCACTAGGAATCACGAGGGCCCCACACCAGACCCACAGAAACTAAGCTAAGCTAACTTCCAGAACAATGGGGCTCCCTCCAGCAGCTCTCCGTGGTCAACCGCTGTGCAGCTCTTTGATTTTTTTGGCATATCATAAACCCACATTATTAGGAGTGCTGTCCTAATAGCCTTATGTGGCACGGGGCCAGTCTTGCTCAGCCTTTAAGAGCTGTTTTTCTCTCCAGTTCCCGGTGGGACAGGAAATCACTTTAGAAAGCACAACTTTCCTTTTTTCCCCCCTGCCTTCATTTTCCCTGAAAGAGTTCAAAGGGCACAGTGAGCATGTGAGCCCTCGTCAGATCCTGTTAACTAATGGACAGATTTGTTCCACTTTGTCGGGATGGCGGTGGTAACGATGTGTGTGTGTGTGTGTGTGTGTGTGTGTGTGTGTGTGTGTGTGTGTGGTGTGTGGTGGGGGGATGAGGGGTAGTGAATTCTGTTCGTGTGCTTTCTCAGGGGCTCTCTGCTCTTGTGTGTTAACATCTGCACAACTTCAAAGGCACTCAGAGAGAGTGCATCCCTCCACATCTCGTTAAAAAAATAAAAGTACAAAAAAAAATAGTTGAGTCATACCATGAGTTAGAGCTTCTACAAAATTAAATATGTGTCCTCTGTTAATGGTACCTGTTCATTGTTTAATAAAAAATTTGGGCTAACAGCTTATGTACAGTCCTGCACACAAATATACAAACAAATGAACAAAAAAGCACAAAACATCACATCTCTCAATGATAACAGTAGCTGCAACAACTGCTAGTAGTCATATTACTGGCAGTTAAAATACTTGTAATGCCAGGTTCACATTATATGATATCAGCCCGATTTTGCCCCATATTTGGCGTAACTGACACATTTCCAGCATTGTGCCCATACATGACATCGAACTTGTGGTTCTGAAATCTTATTGTGTGACATGGTCAATTGTAAACTACATGACTAAACTGATTGAGCCAGACAGAATAGTAGTAATGATACTACTAGTACCACTAATAACTGTAGTAGTAGCAGTTGCAGCAGCAACAACAGTAGTAACAGCAGTAGTAATAATAATATTAGTAGCAGTTGTATCAGCGATAAGAGTGGTGTGGTGGTGGTAGCAGTAGTAGTGGTAGTATTAGCAGTAGAAGTGGTAGTAGTAGTGTTAGCAGTGGTAGTTACTTGACTAGAATGCTGTGTCCTGACACTAGTCTGGTCCATGGTGTGCGTGTCTGAAGATGATAACATCCCCTTCACTCATCAGACAACAACAGCTGCAGTTCAACAGATGTGTTAGCGCTGGCAACCATCATACCTTCCAGGCCTTCCTTCAAAGCCCTCTGAAAGAAAGAAAATGAAACCAGCTGACTCTCCACCCACCAACAACACAGTAGAAATTGAGCCATCTAAGCCTGCTCAGCAGATTTATCGTCTTTACCACATGGGTACATCCACAGATGGCTAAACTGAGTCCAATTTGGCAGGAAAGGCACTTGGTCCTATACCCAAAGCCAGCCTGTCACTCAAGGACCTACAAAATGAGGAAAAATATTAACCTAAAATGATGATTATCATGACAGTGTAACTTTCACCTAGGTACAGACACTCACAAACGAACACACAAATACATAGACATAAATACACATACATACATACTGTACTGTACATATACTGTACAGTATTTTTTGTGATTGTGGTTATATGGTGTATTTTTTTGTTTCACATAGCCATTTAATGGCAACAGAGAGGGAGCCCACTGCCTAAATGGACTGGAGGAATGTGGTCAAACATTTATCCATCTATCCACACCCAATCATATTTGGGAAGACACCTTTCCTGTACTGACGACTGCCACATGGGCATCGTACTGTCTCCTGTGGTAATTATGGCCCTTCACACACATGTTCTTACTTGCTGACACAGAAATACACTCACACACAGATATAAATATCTACTCACAAACGCACACAAACACACCCACACAGTGAAGCATATATACACTCAAATACTGACTCAGACACACACTCACACAGAGCCAAAAATACCACATTATACAGTATACAAACTCTCACTGACACATACATGTTGACACACACACGCATGCATGTCGTGACATAACGTAAACACACTCACACAAAGATGCACACAGTCCACCTAAGACAACGCGAATTGGAGGTAACCTTGTTCGGCTTCTTGCGAAGACAATCTGTAAATCTCAGTCCACACATTAACACCTTCACTACCTTGTGTGGACTTGCTGTGACGTACTCATACACACACACACACACACACACACGCGCGCTCACGCACACGCACACGCACACACCTCTCACATTCATCAGAGAGATATTTCTGGTCCTGTTTCAGCGTGTCACTGCTTCTTCCTGGATGAGGCAGACGTATGTGCGTGTGAGTGTATGTGTCTGTGTTTGTGTGCGTGTGTGTGAATGTATGTGTGTGTATGTGTGTGTGTGTATGTGTGGAGGCTCCTTCAGGCTGACAAATGGCGCTGTAAAGCTCCTCAGACGTGACTCCGGAGTGTCCACAAATCATGGAGACCTCAGCAAGGCCAACAGTCCAGCACACCAAGAAAAACCAAAACACCCCCCTGGAGCAGGACAGCTATTTGTCAGAACAGATAGCAATCTCATGCTAGTTTGTAGCTCGTGCTGTTTTTGGAGCGAGTTCTGTATATTTGTGTGTATATATATATCTCTGTATTTGTGTAGTGTATTCGTGCGTATGTATGAGTGTGAGAGTGTGTGTCCCTGTGTGTCCATAAGTGTGCCTGTGTGTGCAGTTGTGTTGTGTGTACACAGCCACAGATATGATTACCGTCGACACACACAAATGATCCGACCACAAGCCCAGAAGGTGAACTGCATCAGCAAAAGAATAATCCTCTTTTACCGACACAATATCTTCTGAGGAGACCACAACCCAAATATTTACACGATGACATTACATTAGGGTCGTATTAATTTCCACACTCACACTCCTGTAATCTAACACAGCCATGCTGACAGAACACTGTGTAAACACAACTGCTGAATCATGTTGCATAATTCACTTGCGTAAGGCACCGTCACAAAGTGAGAGAGAGAAAGACAGAGCAACAAAGACAGGGAGGAAGAAAAAAAGAGAGAGGGAGAGATTGAGAAGATTGTAATTCTTAGTATAGTATTTCAAGTATAATTAGCCTACTTGTGTACTATGTTAGGGTTTGGTACTATTTCATTACATAACTAAAACCAGCATTCGGCAACAACACATCATTATATTATAATGTGTTGTTGCTGAACTCTGTATTTTGTAAGACTATTTCCCAACAGTCATGCCATGGGGCAGAAAAGCAGCAAAAATAGAATATAGCATAAAGGTGAATTGAATAGAATTAGCTGAGCTGAACAAGAGTGACAGAGTGAAAGAGAGGAGAGACAGACTGAGAGAAAGAGTGTATACATCTCTTCTCATCTTCTTAGCGCATTCCTCTGAATGACACAGGCTGTCTGGTGAAGGCACCACCTGGTAGTATCTGGAGCCTTGTTGACAGCAAGCCAAAGTCGCATTCCACTGAAATGGCAGTCTGATGTTGACCACACTGAAGGGGCCATTGTGTTGGGCTATATTGTGTTTTTTCCCTCTAACGCACACAGGATACGTCTATCACCCGAGGGAGCGGGCAGCCCACCTGAAGGAGTGTTTTCATTGTGGGGGATTACAGCTGTGTTGGCAAATAAGAGCACAGAGGAGGTCCTTAGTCCTCAGGTGATCTCCTTCCAGTGGGTATACACAAGGCAGTACATAGGCCCCAGCTGTGTGAGGTTTGCGGGAAAGCTCCGTCATATACTGTTTCTACTGAAGATGAAGGGAACAAATCCTTTACTTTAAACCTTGGTTATGAACCTGACACTGTCTGGCAAACCTCATGATAGATAAGGCAGATGCCAACTCTTTAATAATGACACATGCTGACAATTTGTTTACTGTCAGTTACTTAACTCTTAGTCATAGTACTGATGTAAACAGGCCATAAACATATGGCAAATGACATGTTAGACTGTCACAGAAGTGAAGTTAATATCCTTTTTGTCATACAGTAGCTTTTACAATATGATTATTTGACAGCTTATACTGCAGGTATGTATCAGCCAAGATAATTACAGTCATCATGGCAATTAGGTTATACAACGCCCTACAAGGCAGGTAGAATTAATTTAAACATGTTTATAATAATAGTAAATGGCACAGAGTAAGATTAAGTGGAACACCCTGTATGAGTCATGTGGTGGACAGGGGATAACATTATGGTGAGCACACTCTCAAATACGCTTTCCTACTAAGTAGTTAGCCCACACACCACTCCCAGGTCTGTCCTCAAATTCACAGTGACCGTTTTGAAATAACATTTAACTGCCATTTCTCAGGCACATAAGGGGAACAAACTGCACGTAGTTTGCACAAACATTGCATACATAAATAGGTGTGGTTATTGCCCAAACATTGTTTTCTTTGCAGGCAGCACACCACTCAAAATCTGATCACACAATAGTCTTTATTTCTAGGTCTTGCTGACATGATACTGACAAAGTTAGAACTATGAATAAACAAATATCTGCATTGTTTCACATCCCCAATATATCTGTATGCTTTGCTGAATCAGGAGAAAACATTTTCTCATTTCCCTGCAATTTTAAGAGGGAAGGGTGAGGTATGGGGATCATGTCCATCAAACTGTAGTAAAAGTTGGGCAATTTTCTCTCTCTTTCTTTGTCTCTTATTTTGTCTCTGTTCTGTTTGTTTGTATCTCTCTCTCTCTCTCTCTCTCTCTCTCTCTCTCTCTCTCTCTCTCTCTCTCTCTCTCTCTCTCTCTCTCTCTCTCATTCTAAGCAAGCATGTGTGTGCAAGCATCCATGTAGTAACAAATAGAGGGAGACCAAGTTTTCATGTCACATATTATATGTACACTCATTTATTTTTCACTCTTCCAAGCCAAGAGGCT
>CM050220.1:26738423-26740923 GCA_027475355.1 Coilia nasus | reverse complement strand
GTAAGTGATGTGGGTTTCTAATGTATGTATACTTAATGATTATGAATGATTAATGATTATAACTGTACTTTCTCCTTGGGGACCAATGAAATGAATTAAGAAGACAGGTCATTTGTAAATACCCTTGCTGAACAAGGCTGTCAGCATGTTAGACAGTACACCATGTCTTGCACAGTCTAATTCAGACAGTTTCTGTGAAATTCTCCTTGTCCTCCTAATATCAAAAATGTCTCAAATGGTAAGCCTTTATAAAAGCCTGTTTTTGCCATGGTGAAAAATCAGGTCACTGTGTTTCGGTATAAAAAAGATGAGGGAGATTAAGGTCGATAAGATCAGACAGGGTAATATGACATCTTCATCAGTCTGATTATTTATGGATGAGACCCTACAACTACACACACTCACCACATCATCACAGCCTCAGAAGTAAACAATTACTCAGACACACACGCACGCACGCACGCACGCACAAACACACACACACACACACACACACACACACACACACACACACACACACACACACAGTGTGCTACTCCTCTCCCACGCATCTCTAAAAGAAGTAAGGCTAAAGTACAGAGAGGGAGAGATTGAAGAAAAGAGCAGGGGGAAAAAGACTGAAAGGGACATTCTGTAAGAAAAAAGCAAAACAACAGAGAGAGGAATAATTATTATTTGACTGTAAAATCCCATCTGAAATACTTCACCACTTCAAAGAGAACAACAATGACTATGGATATACGATTAATCTAGTGTTTTTTAACAGCCAAGACTTCCTTTCCCCGCGGATATGTCAAGGGGAAGGGGACAAGGGGCTTTGACGTCAGTCCACCCCAGACTCTGGGCCGCGTGGCTAGGCACAGAGATGGGCATAAGGGGCCTGGTGGTAACAGACTGGTGGACAGACTGGTCCATGATTCACTTCTGTCATGCTCCATAAAACCCCATGCTGTTACTCTGGAATGAGCTTTCCTCACTCTGTGTGCACACACACACACACACACATTCACACATGTATGCTAACACACACACACACACACACACACACACCCACACACACACACACACACACACACACACACACACACACACACACACACACACACACACACACAGATACACATGCAGGCACATATACACATACACATACACAGAAGGGCAAACATAGCCAATGCAAACTTACACACACACACACACACACACACAAACATTGCCCACGCAAAATTCACTTCCACACACACACCTTATATAGTCAATGGCTTCAAACTCATGCACACAGACACAGACACAGACACACACACACACACACACACACACACACACACAGACACAGACACACACACACACACACACACACACACACACACACACACACACACACAGTACAACTAAAATCATAAAAAGACACACACACAAACACCACAAAACACACGCTCACACACAATAATGTGATGCAGCCATGTAAAGAGCAGAGGCTGGGAGTGTTTACACACATAAAGAGAGCTACAATAATGACCAATGCTCTGTGCACACACTGCTTGACCTTACCTGAAAGGCCATCATCTGCTGAAGTGGATGAATGAATGCCCTTTATTTATGTTGGCTGACCGTGTGGCATTGGCAGCTTTCTGCTCGCCATATGTGAACCTGTGCCACCCACTAAGCCAGGGTCAGGGCCTCTTGCAGTGGCTGAAAAGGTCCAGGAAGATCTCTGTCTTGAGGAACGTAACACATGCTTGTGAAGAACACACCAGTGCTGCCCTTATCGATGGTCTGTCATTATCTCCGACCCCAAGGCAAGTTGCAAAGACGGTCATTTAACTGGCCTTACATAACAGCATTCTGTCTGCCCAGAGAAGAAAAAAATGCCAGGTCAGAAAGCAAAAATCACTTAATTGTGATAAAATTGGTCCCTGAGTCACTCTAGGACTTGATGACCATTGTGTGTTGTTACACTGACAACATGCCTCTGTCTTGCTTCGACCGGGCAGTGAGAAAAACACGGCAATTTGTGCTAACGGCACAAAAGGAGGGAAAAACACGCTATGGGTGCTATCAACATGGGCCAAGACCGGCTCACGTCAAATAGCTGTCACTCCGCCTCCCTGCTCGAGGGCTAACAAAGAGTGATGGGAGTCTGATGCTCATGTGGACTTAGCTAAACTGCCTTTAATAGCAGCAAGGTGCACTGGCCGCCACCAGAGTCCCATTTTGCTTTTTAGTGTGGGCAGTGCACTCTGTCTCACTAGAGCTGAACATTAGAAAGAAATGGCTTATAACACCCACCAAGGTAATAACTTCCCACCACTATAATAAACCACCAATGTAATACAAATATGCACATTTTAGATAACATTGGTGGTTTATTAGATTGGTGGGTGTTACAATGGCTGCCACATCTCTTTGGAGGAAAATGTTATCCTAGGATACAGTGACAAAAAAACAGAGGTACAAGTCTGTTATGTGCTAAACTAGATAGCAGTTATGTTAAGCAAATAAA
>CM050220.1:26720923-26733423 GCA_027475355.1 Coilia nasus | reverse complement strand
GTGTTTGTGTGTGTGTAAGACAGAGGGAGAGTGTGTGTGTGTGTGTGTTGGGATGGGGAGGGCTTCCTGAATGGCATGACTTCCGCAGCAGGTGGGTCTTAAAAGCTGCCTGCACTCCTTTCCTCCTGAAGCATTACAGGGACACACCTGGAGAAGAAAGGAAGCTCGGAAGAAAAGGACAAAAAAAAAAGAAGACTAAATATCCTTTCATGTCGGAGGCAATTATGTCAGAGGCTAATATGTCCTAAATGACTAAAATAACTGTCTGTGTGTTTCCTTAACAGCTGTGTGGCAGTGCTGGGGAAAGTACACACAACAAGCAGAGTGCAAAACATCCTACATCTGTACATGCTGCTTAAAAAGGGCAACACAGCTCTGTATGCATCTCTGACGAATGGCACTTTGGTCTACTAATGAGCCTGTATGAAATCAAATCAAACTAAGAATTAACGGCCTATGTACTTAGGCCTGACTTGTGTAAGTTATTATAAATGCCATTTAGTGCACAGTTAGTTAATATGCAAGCAGAGTTGTCACAGAACATCTAACATCTAAAATGATGTTTACTCTAACCGAACCCCACTGGCTTGGGTAAACACGTCATTTTCGTGCCAGCCCAACAAAAGCTAACAGCCTATTAGAGACTTCAAAACAAGTCAAAGCCTTCAATTAGTCGTGTGACAGTGTGTGTTTAAAGATGTGTCCACACTCTTGTTCAAGACTGTGGGATTCACACACACATACATGTACACGCACACACACACACACACACACACACACACACACACACACACACACTGGTGGGTTCAAGTCTCTGAGATGTTGTTGAGAGAGAGGAGAAAAGCAGTGAATGTGTTTACACAGGCTTACAGATGCAAAAGATATCAGTGTACTGTCTGCAGCAAAAAACAACACATTTAAAGATATGCCTATGATGACAGCATCCCTTTCAACATCTTCACAACATCTGAGAACAACACTCCAATGAGGTGACGACTAGTTTAGTTACCGTTCTCCAACACTGGTCATCACAACTTATTACATCAGTGAAATTTGATCAAAGTATTTACAGTATGTAGAGGCATATGTGTAGAGGTGCGATGCCGTGTGGCTGCATTGTGTGTTGTGTTTTTCAGTGTTGCTCATGTAATAGGAATCACATGTGTGCATAATGTATTTGCAAGTAGTTGCTGTAAAATCTTTTTTTGGGTGTGTGTCTCAGCATCTGTTTCCCTGGAAACGGATTTGTGTTTAATGCACCTGCAGCTTCATAAATAGACATTTCTGCATCCAAGATAATTCAGGTCATTCAGCATTCAGACCAACGAATGTGTGAAAATAATACAAATATAAGATAATGTCTGGTGCAGGAAGAATGTGGTGACTAATACAATCCCCTCTCTACAGGAAGCAGATGCCACACAAGCATAAGCACAACTCTCCTACCTGACAGGACCTCATTTTTGGCCAAGGATATGTTTTAAATGTCACGTATATGATTATTTTGTACAGGAAGCAGACCGGGCTGGCACAAATAGGATACAGTCATGAGTGCCACTCTGGGCCGAATATATTCCCAGTCAAGGCCAGATAGGAGATGGTTAAAATGTAATGTGTATGCTTATTTTTACAGGAGGCAGACAGAGAGGGCACAAATGCCAGACAGCCTTAAGTGCCACTCCTACACCTAGCAGGACCTGAGTTTGGGCCCAATATATTCCCAAACAAGGCCAGATAGGATATACTTGTAAATGTGGGGTATGTGATTGGATTATTGCAACTTGAGGTGTCGTTTGATGATAGACTCAAGAGACCATTCGGAATGCTGTGTATGGTCTTGATCAGTACAGTATAGTTCCGGAATGACTTGCATTAAAACTCTCAATCCTCAAGGGGTTAGGCCAGACAGAACGAGATTGTAGGTTGCATCTGCACAGATTGGGGCCAGATCTCATCCATTTCAAGAGCTGGGTGCCATTTTGGCATATCTGAGCCCTCAGAATACATTTTCCACCCCATTTCACGAGAGTGACAATTTATTATTGATATCTCTTCATGATGCATTCATCCATTCCCAACATCTCCAAAAATACCCTTGCCCTCCGACACCATGTTTGGAGCTAGAAATGGTTCACCACTGAATGAATAATCTAGTTAATCCAGCATGAGACAATGTATTATTCACTCCATCCCTCAAAGTGCCACAGTAAGTAACTGTGAGATCATGCTACAGATCTCCACACTGTCTTACTCCCTGGCTCTCAAATGGGCTGTAAAAACCCCTACATCGCTAACAGCTTTCATGATCTAAAAGGAGAGTTTTTGAACATTCTATAGAAGACTGCAGCAATGTGAAATCCACTCCTGCAGTCTTAAGAGCATTCATCCTCCCAACATTCCTGTCAGAGCATTGTGATGGCACCTACTTGATCCAGGGATGCACTCCAGAGTAAAGAGATTAAATTCCACAACAGGGCAAGGAGCTGTATCTTTGTAGGACGTGATAAATAGTAGGTCTGCCCTTAATGGTAGACCTAGTTCATCAACTGATAACCGTTCCTATTCTGGTAACACATACCTAGAATGTTTTTGTCCAAATGTGCATTGTTTGGTGTATTTCCATTTCCTACAGCTGTACTGTTAAATTTTTTTATGCTATTACAGTTATTTTTTGACTGAAATGCATGCAAGCAGAAATCATTACTGAATTGGACAAACATGATGTTTTAGACAAAATACTTGACGTAAACAAGCTGGAGTTAGCTACTGTTGCTAATTTCCATCTGTTGTCCCCAGCCAGATCTTTAGAAAGGCACCCTAACATACAGATACAATACAAAATATTCATAAACAATCAATAACGGTAATAAAGGTACCTGAAGTAAGCAAACAGCACAAACAAGAACATATACCCTGTCAAACCCTCTCTCCACCCCACCAACACTTACACATACACACACGCACGCACACACAAACACACTAACTGACTCCCACAAGTACCCCCCCCCCCAGCAACAACACTTACAGTACAGTATATGCATATGCACACACACACATAAACACGCTGACTAACTCAACGAACACCCCCACCCACCCATGCACACACATAACTGTTGAGGGAGTACTTGATTGTTTACCTGATTACAGATGTGTAGTGGTAAAATCAGAGGTGGCTAAACTATGAATTTGGTGATCATGGTGAGGTGGATGCACGGTGCAACACAAGAAACTTTAAAAAGACATGCAAAACTTGTTTGAACAGCCGCAGTGCATTTCAATGGTCTCATGCACATATATATAACATAGTGTGATTTTGAAATTGTTGTGTTTGGTAAATAAATTCTACTATAGGGTGAATAAACTGTATTGGTAGGTGGATAAACTCTGTTGAGAGATGGATACACTCTTTTTCTGAAATTTGAGAGGTGGGTAAACTCTGTTTACTTGCGTTTATCCTCCACTACATCCCTGCCTGATTAGGTATTATTGCAGGTTTGGTTTTTCTTACCCCATGTTTTAAGTTTGTTTTCAAAAGTTACATATTTATTGCATTCCCTTATTTTAGGGGGCAGACTATTCTAGTACTGAGAGCCTCTAATTGAGAAAGCAGTGTTCCCATGTTTACCTCATCTGAACTGTACTATACAATCTCCTCTAGTGGTACTTCTAGTTTCTTGGTTTACATTATCTTTGTGCTTTCAAAACTGGCTCAGAAGAGGTGGCGTAAGCCCATGCAGTACTTTAAAAATGAGGCAAGCATCATTAAAATCTCAAACATCTTCAAACGAGGTTATACTTTTTTAGAATAAGGCAATGATGATAACTATTGGTCTTTTGGGTACAGTGTTTTTAATGCTTGTTTGTAAGGGTTTGTAAGGTTGCTTCACATTACTAGAGAAGGGTGTTGTAATAACCCCCAGAATGTGATATTGCACACATACTCACCAGATAGTGGAAGCTAGCACTGGCATACAGTAGCTACTGTCAATGAAGGTACCAGACTATAAATTGTCTGTTTTTGTCCAAGTGAGTGTGAAAAAAAAGAAACTATGCCATTTAATGAAGGATCTGTGCCATCTTCCTTTGCTCAGCATTTCATTTTGGGGAGTCCTTTTGGATCTCATTAAGAAGAAGCCAGTTCCTCCTACATCTACATCTGCTATTTTCTCAGACAGGACACAAAGGGGAATTCACACCAGAACGTTATTCAGATATATTGTTTTGCTGTTGTGAAAAAAAAAAAGTTCTTCAGAAGTGACATTTCATTGACTTTAGAGTCATTGGTTCTAGTAAGTTCTGTGAGCTGCTGACACACACACCTGACCCTGGCCTGGCCCACACATGTGGCATATGTTATTGAAGCCTGAACGCAAAGAGCAAGGGCTGTGTGTGCACATTCTACTATGATAGTATTGCAGAGAGAGAGATAGAGAGAGAGAGAGAGAGAGAGAGAGAGAGACAGAGAGAGACAGAGAGAGACCTGGAAAAAGTTGTGTGCGCACAATCTGAAGTCAGTGAGAATATTACAGAGACAAAGACAGAGAGAGAGATACAGAGAGACAGACAGGGAGACAGACAGAGAGCGGCCTGGCTGCAGCTCCCTCAATTAGAGCTAACATTTCTCACCCATAGGTGGCTTTTTTCTAATTACGCAACAGATTGAACACACCTATTAATATCCACTTTCAATTTGGCTGAGTGACATCGGGTCAGTGGTGGGCCTGAAGGCGTTCATTGTGGATGACACCCACGGGATCGCACACGTGTACGGCAGCATACCTAACATCTTGTGTAACGGATCCACCACCCCACGGACAGCCACTTAATTGATTTCTTCAGGCCGCCAAGGAAGTGATACATGATCCACCATTCTCCACACAAAGAGCCACAGGGAGAAATACACAAATAAATGAACATTTAAGACTGTGTGAATAAAGCTTAGTCATCTTTTTTATTTCATTTGCTTCTACATTGATTCAGAACAACACCCAGGTGCAGTCTTCACTTGCGGAGCAGTATCAGTGTCGCACAACCTAACTGCAAACACTTTAATATATATAAAAATTTAAGACCTTTTTCTTTCACTTTTTGGTTTTGTGTGCATGAACAGTCCAACTTGAAATCATACAGTAAGGTGTGCGAGACAACATCTGTCTGTGAAGTGCTCAGATGTGCTCCTGGAACTTAAAGGACCATCTTAAACATGAAATAAATATGGCAACCATGCTGTCCAACTCTTCTCCATAAGGGCATTCAGAGAGCACATCCTTACAGTCGTAGAACTTAAAGGCAAGCCCTGCCGGCAGCTGACCTTGGAGTTAGTCTGGCTTAAGATGAGCCAGATCTTAGCCATATCAGTGCCAACTTTGGGCCACATCTATGGAAGATCTGGATCAGGTCAGTCCAAGTATGGAGGAACCAGCCACTTAGCTATCAGTAGGCATGATGTGCATTGTGGGTAAGAGGGAGTTTTACAGTAATCAAAACTTTTGCATGTCACTTGAAGGTAGAAAAGAAGAACACAAATAAAAAATACAAACATTAAGTCACTGCATGAAACAGCCTCCACTGGTGATGCTGTGTGGAATAGTGTGTCTACAAGGGATGCCTCAAAGCTATTACCATTGTAATACTATTACTAACAATGACATTTACATTTTTTGACATTGTCAAGCAGCCACGAACAGGAACCAGCCCGTTTAAACTCTTTGATTGTGAATATCTAAATGCCAGTCACTTTTTGTCATCTTACAAAGCTAAGGGTAGCATTTAGGTTCCATTCTCTTAGCCTGCAAAACGCGCTGACACTCAGCAATAATTAGGATAAGTTTTCAACAATTAAAATAATAAAAAAAAGTTAAATCACTGCACACACGAAATCTCTTCATTTCTGTCGAAACATAGTATACTCAAGCAGCAGTAATATTAAATGTTTTAACTCATAACGCCATTAGTTATGCATTATCGTTTTTTCTTTTGCTTCAAACTTTTTCTCCGTTTCACAATCATTTCATACAGTTTGTCCATCCCCTCATGAAGTCCCTCGCCAATGATGGCGCATGCGGGCTGGACGTGGTACGTGGTGGACGGGCTGAGCTCGTGAAGAGCCAGGTGTTTTTCAATTTCGGAAACGGGAAGCGATTTTGGCAGGTCCTGTTTATTGGCAATCACTAAGAGAGGAGTCCCCTGATTTTCGGCGAATTTGGTGATTTTGTGCAGCTCCGTTTTCGCCTCTTCCAGCCTGTCGACGTCCACAGAGTCCACAACATAGATGATACCATCCGTGCACCTACTGTAAGATTTCCACAGAGGTCGTAACTTCTCCTGACCACCGACGTCCCAAAAGTGACAACTGATGCCTTTGGCGGTGCCATTGCTTAGTTTAATCTTTTCGGTGTTGAATCCGATGGTGGGAACAGTGTTGACGAATTCATTAAACTTGAGTCTATACAGAACAGTCGTTTTACCCGCAGAGTCCAGCCCCAGCATTACGATGTGCAAGGACTGAAATGCGGCGATGTTGGAAAAACTATTCCCCATTTTACGCAGGCTAAACGAAAGGGTCAATGCAGGCAATCATTAGAATGGTCATGCACCTGTAATGCACGGGGATGTCAAACAATCCTAGGGAAGCGAAATGGCAGATCTCTCCACCTGCGACTTCAAGTGGCTAGTCAAACGATGTAGATGCAAAATCATACCACAGACATGCTCCTGTAGCCCACTGACGGCCTGGTTCACACACTCCCGTGCCGCACAGCAGCAAGACAGTGTCTGGCATTAACGCCCCAGCACCCGTCAGCAATCCGGTAAAATATAAAGCTGGGGCATCTTTAGCCCCAGTATTCCCGAACAAAAATAAACAGGCAAGGGCGTGTGCGACCCAGCTGGTATCAAAATGCCCAACGCGCAGCCCACCACTAGCGCTGAGCGTATGCCTGAGACGTGAACAGCAGTTGCAGCAGAATGCGAAATCTTTTTTTGCGAGTGACTGACGAGCGACACCTCGGCGGCACTGCGGTTTGAACGGTCTTCGGAGATTTCCAAGCAGCAATACGGTCCTCTCCCTCAGGTGGAAATCAGCTCCCGATCACGCCAGAGTTAAGAGGGAGACACGCTCCTTTCGTCACCCCCGCCTTGAACGACGGGCTGTTCCAGTACTGCTGGTGTGTGGTGCACCCGTCGTGTTGCTGCTACGGCACGGCATTGCACGGCAACCGAACTCCGCCCACTCAGTGTAAGCAAAACACCAGCACACGAGCAAGCCCAGTCAGCGACCTTCATTTAAACACAGCACCGATTCTCTCTGATGCTGGTCCATGACTGTGACATGCAATCAATAAGCCTTGCTTTTAGTGGACATGATGCCAGAACAAATCACAGCATAGATACACAACTCGGCAACCGGCCCATCATGGTGAAGGTACACAATTTTGAACACAGACATTATAGGCCTATGGCACTGGGCTGTATTGGTGTTTCATTCTTACCTACAGAACTTTACCTATTTGGACAACGATGACCATGCTTTCACCCAACGGTTAGGTTGAGTAAAATTGGTGTGAATGATCTTCGTTTAAGGGATTCTGGATGGCGGCTTGAGTTTGCACATGGGAGTCAACGTTCCCACGATTGTACTGACATCTGGTGCCTAAAAGTGGCATCACAAGCCCACAAACTAATTGTGGTAAGATGATGACGCATCGCCACCACACTCCAGCCCACTGATATATTTTCATGATCCTTAATGTATATATTTATACTTATAAATATCAGTGTCCGATTTGACGCTAGACCACCGGCTGAGTGTGCTTATACCTTCCAGAATCTGCTATGGTGTATTTGAAACTGAGATTTGAGATGTTTTAAAAGCAACACTGAAAGCCCAGTGATTTGGCAGCCATGCAGCTCTCACCTGTACAGGTAGTCCTAGCCATAGACGGTCCTAGCACTAACTAAGAAACACATCTTTCATCATGCAGAGATCTTACCCTGTCTGCTGCTATGCTCTGCAAAGTGGCCTACATTGGGTCTAGTTAAAGGTGTACTTCCATCGTGTTTTCATTAATTTTGCGGTGTTTTCTAGTATTAATAATTGCCCTGTGCGCTGGTTTTAATAAAAAAAATGTTATAGTGCTTCTGTTTCAGGCTGTTTTAGTTTGGTGGAGGGGGTGGGGGAGAACGACACGATTTCACCAGAGGCACGCTCCCTGCAGCTTCCTTTGCCCCACAGTCAACTTGATAGCAGAGTAAGGTAAAGTGGAAAAGTCAACTTGACAGCGCTAAAACTGCACACAGAATGTCTACGGAGATACAGCCTTATGTATTTGATCCTGAATCCGAAGAGGAAGGAGAGATGGCACAAGCACAGTCGCTTCCTGACCGTTTGTCAATGAACGTTTCAGAATGGTAATATTTGCATGACAAACCAGTGCAAGTGCCCAGCTAAATGCAGTTCAGTCATTCAACTAGCCTGCTAATCGTCTGCTAATCGAGTCAGTCACAGGCTAACATTATTTAAAGCCCATTCGGTCAGTTTCTCTTATATGTATTTCCACGTCTACTTCACGCCGAAGGCCCTTTTCGCATTGGGTCGTTTTTCCGCCTATTGTCTTCTTTTGACTGATACAGAAAACGGGGATAGAAAAACATTTTGATATGCAGCATGCATATGCAACTCGGGGTGACCTATCATATTTCAAAAGAGCAAGTACTAAACGGTTTCTCGTGGAAGTACACCTTTAAGGTGGAATAATATGCTGTAGCACTCAACTCTTGGCCTTATACACAGTCTGTTTGGGCCCCGTTCCTTTCTATATTTCTCATACCGTTAGCTTACTAGGGCCCCTAGTGATGTTAGGGCCCTGGGTAGTCAGCCCCCCCCCCCCCCCACACACACACACACACACACACACACACACACACTACCTATCCAATGCACTGGCCATTGTACAGTCAGCCAGTGATGTGACAAAAACACTATACAATTTCTTACTCGCGCCACTCAGTGCACTGCACATGTATGCCCCTCCTCTCAGGTACAGAGGTCCAGATCGATGTTGTGGTTTCTATCACTGTAAAACTACATAGGGCATCCACTTCCTGTCTCCACTCTGCCCTATCTCAGAATCAGACTCAGATTCATTGGCCAAGTACACTTACATATACAAGGAATTTGACTCCGGCAGATGTTAGCTCTCTAGACATTCAACATAAAGACATGTTGTAGTAGTATACATTCAATAGACAAATAGAAATATATAGACACATGTGTACAATAGAGACAACAATGTACGTATAGGCACCTAATACAGCCAATAATATACATGTAGGAACATAATATACAAGTAGGGCCTAATATACAAGACAAGTACACATGGACTGGGACACATCTTCCTGCAGGACTGTCAGATCCAATCATCAGTTCGGCTGGCTGGTCCAGGAGTACTGCTAGATAAAGTATGCCCTATGAAAGAATATACATATTGGCCCCCTTATTATTAATACTGACATTAGTGTACTAAAAGGGCCCCATGTCAATGTTGCACCCTTAGAGTCCTCCAAATGTTACTCCTCCAGGTGGCGCCCCTGGGCTTGTCTGTGATCTTAGTTATGGATGAGAGATGGCTGTGCTTTCACAGAGACAACCGTGACTCAGTGGAGCAGCCACAGAGAGACCCCACCATCAAGCCACTTACCTAGTAGCTTATAGAGGGACTTCTCCATCCTGTCTCACTTTCAGCACTAATAGTAATATTTAACTAATACAGCACTGTTTTATACCCTCAACCTTCTCTCTCTCTCTCTCTCTCTCTCTCTCTCTCTCTCTCTTTCTCTCTCTCTACATGCTGATTGTAAAGCAGCTTCAAGAGCTAACTCTTGTGCCATTCTCAGTAATACCAGTAGAGTGCTTTTTTCATCACAGTGCTGACATATCTCATTAAGCGATGCTTTCTGTCTGTCCATCTCTCTCAATTATACTGATTGATATACATGACTTCCTAAACACAGTGTCTCAACAACAGTCTCATCTGTGCATACAACCAGAAAAAGCAAACCAGCTTCTGTCTCACTTTTAATTAAGGAGAGACTTCCCCATCACAGTCCTGCCATACCTAAAACCCCCTTCCGTTTCACTTTTATTCATTGACATTACAGTGGTCAAGCAGGCCTAAAAACCTAGTTCTGTAGGTAAGAATGAAACACCATTCTCATCCACTGTATGTGTAGTTTAGTGATCAAAGTTAGCAGTTGTTTGTTTGTTTGATTTATTTATTTAATATTCTCTATGGTTTAAAAAGAACTTGTTAGATGGAACTGTGTTAGAGTGGATATCTGAAACAAGTGTAGTTTGTTGCCGTCACTATGTGGTTAAACATTTGTCTACAATGTTTGTTAAGTTTAATATTGTTCCAGGTGTTAACATAATCAAAACAGCAAATTTTCAGTTAAGTTATGTTGTGTCATCACATATGTGAAAGTTGTTTTTTTATATTCCACATGTGGTGGAATGGACATAGATTATTTTCTAATCTCAGAGGTTAACAATGTTTTCAAATCTCCATCAGTTGCTACTCATTTTAGGTTCCATCTGGACATTTTGTTGGCAGGCTGCTGCTAGGCTTTTTGTGTGTCTAAGGCAGTTTCCTGCCAAATAATTCCAGCCAGTGAAGCCATTTTACAGATCAGTGCCAATTATGAGTGTCCATTTTCTGGCTATCTAATAAATGCTATTTCAGGTAAAATTATAGAAATTCTGCACTTTTTTTAATACTACATTTGTAAGATGCTAAAATTCTCCAAAGCTTGTCATTGTCATTAAAATATGCTGTTGCAAAAGTGTAATGTAAGAAAAATCTTTTCCACATTATGGTCATTTGCTCATATTCTTACT
Organism: Coilia nasus; assembly: GCA_027475355.1. Lineage (NCBI taxonomy): Eukaryota > Metazoa > Chordata > Actinopteri > Clupeiformes > Engraulidae > Coilia > Coilia nasus. The sequence goes on along the minus strand of CM050220.1, from coordinate 26,722,529 downwards.
TTATATGACAGTATTTTAAAGCATCTGAATCTAAATGCATTTTGCAGTATGTTTATGGATATATGCAATCACAACAGGTGGCCACTAGATGTCAGCGTGTCCTCAGAGATATGGTTTTAAAAAAAATCTGTAAAAAAAGTTTCATAGAAACTTAGGTTTTTAACGGACCACAAGACATGAAAATGCGGTGACAATTACTCAGAGGTGTCACTGTCCTCAACACTTAACAATATGTGCTTACAGTTTAAATGAAGTCATAAAACATTGATTGTTGTAATCATTTAGGAACTCATGCATACACTGATGAAAGAGAAAGTCATATTATATTTAAACATGGCATTTAAATTTCAGCACACACCATTAACCACAGATATACAATTTGTTGTGCTGTCTAGAAATATTCATTACTGTAACTAATAAAAGTACCAAATTGTATTTTCTGTCATTGGTCATAAACATGGTGTAATGATTGTGTTCCAGGTTGTAGGCTATATAAACAGCCGCTGGTTACAAAGAAAGAAAATGTCGGCGACAGCTATAACAATTAGGACAGGTGCCTTCTCTTAGACAAGCGCGCTGTCGCCATAGTGACATGGCAACCTGGAAGTGTACAATAATGAGGGGCTGCAGCTGACGGCATAGATAGGATGTGAGAGCACAGAGCTACGAACCGATTTGGCAGCGCAAACAAAGAGCCAAAGTTCCTGCCATTCTCGCCCTCACTGCATAGGAAGGAAGCCAATGAGGAAGGCGAACGGTGTTTGAAAAGGACCTGGCGTTTATTGTGGTCGAACAATTTGGATCAGATCAAAGGCAGTCAGTTCTGGTCAGAGCAGAACCCTTGTACATTCAAGAGGTCTCTTGCCTCTCTCTCTCGCTCTCTCTTGCTTTCTCTCTTTAAACCTTTAAATGATAAAACTCCTTATTAAGCAACCATGACTTACCTTATTATAGTCAGATGACCTGTGTGATTGGACCCTCAGAGGCCTATAAATGACAAACACTATAAAAATGGCTCTTCCTCCAAATGCCCTGCCACAGCATCTGGAGAAGAGACAAGTACAAGAGAAAAAGAACGAGTCATGTGGATGAGACAGCCTCAGTAATGATATGACATGGGGCCTAGTATTGAACAGCTAGATCACACAGGCAGTCGAAGCAGGTTCTGAAGGCTTTGCAGTCAAATCAACCATGGTGTAAGTGTTGGATCTTTGTGTTTAAGAACCGGCAAATGAATTAGAAAGCAGTTAAAATGTGTACTATAGCTTTCCAGAAGTACTTGAGCATATCTTGGCCATAAGTGGTATCATAGAGTAAAGTAAAAGCCCTACCATCCATTTCATTTATCAGTGTACGTAACGGGTTACTAATAAGGTAGTTCCAATTTGCTAATTAGCTAGTTTGATTAATAAACTAGCAGACATCCCAACCTCCACAAACTCAGTTCCGGGAGATGTCTCTCCACCCCCCCCTCGCGTGCAAGCTCTTGCTCGCTTGGTCTGGGTTCCGGGATATTTTATTCCAATTCCGGGCATCCGGGAGCCACTATCGCTATGCGGGAGACTCCCAGAACTTCCGGGAGACTTAGGATGTCTGAACTAGTATA
>CM050220.1:26705923-26713423 GCA_027475355.1 Coilia nasus | reverse complement strand
AGACAGGGAGAGTGATGAGAGAGAGAGGGAGTGAGTGAGAGGTATAAAGAAGGCAGAAAGTGAGGGGAAAGGGAGAGCTAATCAGACTGACAGCGAGAGAGAGTGAAGGAGAGAGGGAAGGAGAGAGGGAAAGAGAGAGGTAAAGTGATGAGGACAGAGAGGGAGCGAGTGAGGGGCAGATTGATTCATTCTCAGTGCTGTTATCCATCCCCTCCATACGGCTGAGTCAGACGAAGCGACTATGTAATTAAAAAGCTTAGTGACCGCGCCACGGCAACGGCCGGCTATCACCCGCTATAGAGGTTACGCTTCCTCTCCCACGCCATACGCTAACAGCATCGCGTGCTAACGCATCCACCTCAGGAACAAAAAATGGCGTGGGGGGAGGAAGGGGAAAAGACATATTTAAGCGGGGATGAAACAAAAACGATGTATAAGATTATCCTTCAGTGCTCCGTTTTCTTTATAGCGCAATTAGTGGAGATTTACAAAGGCCCTCCGTGTGGTTTTTACAGCTAAAGTGGAGCTAACGGCACTTTAATGGTGCCTCAGGCTATATATTCGGCTGCTGCCGGTGAGGTGAAAAACAACAACAAGCACTTCTGTTGTGGCACTGAGCAGCGGTAAGTCTTCATTTAGCCCTCACTGTAAAGATGTAAACCCTCCTTCTCTTTTTCCTCCTTTGTGTTTTGTGGCTCACACAACCTTTCACTTTCTACCTTTCTCGATTTCTCACTTTCTCTCTATCTTTGTCTGTCTGTCTGCCTCTCCCTTTTTCTCTCTCTTTCACCCTCTTTGTCTGTTCATTTGCTTGGCTTTCTCTCCCTCTCTCTCTCTCTCTCTCTCTCTCTCTCTCCCTTCCCTCAGCCACCTCAACTCCTTTGACAGTCATGTGTTACCAGCAGACAATGATGGCCTTTTTTTCCAGCCTTCACCCAGAGGAAAACATGATCTGAAGATACCCTGTGCTGCTGTGTGTGTGTGTGGGGGAGGGGTGAGTTTGTGTGTGTCTGTGTTTCGTGTGTGTGAGAGTGTGTGGGTATACTCTTCTGTGTGCTCTTGGGTGTCTAGTGTGAGTGTTCTTTGGTGTGTCGGTGTGTCTGTGCATGTGTGCTCTGTGAGGGGAGGTTACCATAGAGACACCACCAAGTCATCAAAGCAGTAAATTCAGCCAATATGTTTCTCCTTCATGCCGCGCTCTGTGGATAAGTTGCAAGGTGAGACTTAACACATGAATAATGATTCCCAAACAGCTTTGGCCACACGACTAAGCCTCTTCTCTCCGTTAGGGCTCTCGAAAGATGATTGCACAGCCATTCACAAGTCATTACGCCCTCGCTCTCTCCTCCGGACACGGATCGTACTCGTGCATGAGAAAGCATAATTTATCATAGTTATAAAGAGAGGTATCAAGATACACTTAAAAGCTAGAGCCTTTGTGTGTGTGTTTGTGTGTGTTTTATCTTTCATGCTTCAGTAAAGATTCTTTTTTGTCATAAGTTATTTATAAATAGTTATAGATAGGACGTAGTATGTCCAGGGCCATTTCCATGGCAACCATTGTTTAAATCATATTGTCTTTAACTAAAGTTCAAAAAGTGAAGGAGTAAAATAAAATATTAAAGAGAAACAAGTCAATATACTGTACAAGTTAGCTTTGCTTGAGTCTGAAATGCATTCTGCATGGCAGAAGAATGACCAAAGTACCATATGAAATAGATAAGAGGCTAAGCTATAGGTGCCACACTAAACTTCAACTTCAGCTGTCCAGCCAAGAGCCTGTGTCAGCACTGTGGACTGAATCACAGGGCAGCAACATTATGGAAGCCCACAGAGGATTTGGTTGGGTGGTTTTTGAGTGTGTGTTTGTATTGAGGAGCAGGATGGGTGAGTGGGGTGCGGATGGGGGTGTCATGCTGGCGTACGTGCCTCATTTGTGTTCATTACCGTATGCATGATTCACACGGCGCACCCCCTCCACCAGGCCTCGTGTACACCTCTCTTCCACCCCGCTCCCCCCTGACAATGGGCTGACCCCTACCTCTGCAAGCAAGCTATAGACAGGCATTCAGCTGTATCCAAGCGACCATGAAGAATGTTCTCTCTCCCACGCACCTCATCTCGCCCCACCCCCCGCCTCCCGCCCCACTCCCCCTCCATCCCTTCAGGGCACAGGGGCCAAGCTCCATGGATACGCGGGCCCCATCCCTCCCCTCCCCTGAATGACCGCCTTTTGTCACGCCTGAATAATTACCAGGCTTTTAATTAGCCTAATTAGGAGATGGGACCATGTGACAGTTGATAACGTCATCAGGATGATTTAGGGTTTTTTTTTTTTTTGCTTTTGTTTTCCATCACATTGCAGACAAGAACACACTCCTTTTATGGGCCTGGGAAGCCCAGGAGAAGAGAGCGGGGAGAAAGGCATGTTGCTATCCACCTACAGAACAATATCTAGCCCTGAAACTGCTCACTGCTGTTTTCCTTGGTTGTCTGAGGAATGTGATGTTTGAAGCGATAGCCAATGCTCACTGGCTTCAGTTGGTGGTCTATTTCCACCGAGAGACTAGGGGAGAACAAAGTTTGCAGTGATATGGTCAGGAACTATGCTGACACTCTCTCCCAGAAAAAAAGGAGGAAATGAAGAAATGAGAGAAGATGAACATAATAAACGCTTTTTTTTTTTCCATGACGTTTCTGGGGTCCTGGGATGACCTGTAGGCTGACATTACGTGGGCGTGATTAAAGAGAGGAGGGGGAGCGAGAGAGAAATGTAGTGAACCCAGAACAACCTGGGTTTAATTAGTGTCCTCATTTCAGAGGAAACTCTCACTATCACAAACCGATGAAGATGTTAGGATTCAAAGGCAATTTCTGCACATCACTGACCAATAGTGCAAATTAAGTGGAGAAGTCACATTAAATCACATGAAAATATTGTTTAGTTTTCCCCTTATTTCTTTGTTTCTTTATTATTTCATTCTTGTTTATCTCGTAAAAACACTCCTTGCCCAGTGGAGTCGTAGAAAGTTTCATGTTCAATTTGCTGCACAGTGCTGCTTTGCTGAAGTTGAAGACAAAAGCTCTTTCGTGTTTAGAGATTTAACTTTTGCCCAATTAACAATGGTAACCTATTCTAGAACTTTCCCAGCAATGACTGTGTTTATGTCTTTCCTAAAGTTCTTGTTTTTCAGCTGCATTGACTTAATGCATTCCAGTCTTTGTTTTCCCCTGCTCATTAATCTAATTAGGACCGAGTTGCTTCTAACAGCATAACAGCACACTTGGGCTCCTTCCGTGTGGCTGCACTGCACTCAGTCCTATGAGTAACATGTTGGCGGGGGGGGGGGGGGGGGGGGGGGGGGGGGCGTTCTTTCCAGCTTCAGTGTGATCTGAGCGCTTAGACATGCGGAGAACACGTGCATGTGGCATTAAAACAAACACTCCACTTGGAGAAATTCCAAATACACCAAGTGCTCTGTCTTGAACCTCTTGTGTGCCACACACACACACACACACACACACACACACACACACACACACACTGGCTTTTCAGCAAAGCTTGCAGTAGGGTAATATCCCAAGTTAGTCTCCTGCTCCATTCCACTGAGTTGTTGGCATTCAGTGTAGCATTTAAGAGATCTTCAAGACCTGCCAACTGTGTCTAGCAGTCAAGAGACAGCGCAACTCCAACACTTGCCAAGTCTGTGCTGCTGTGAAAAGAAAGCTGCCAGATGGAAAGGCACATTTTTTCCTGTCTTTTCTAAAGGTACATTACAACTCTCACCCTTTTGTGAGAAGATCCCTTATCTCCATGTTTCTGTGCCAGTGAATAACATTGTTGTTGTTTCTGAACTACAGCACAGGCCAACAGAGTATACAACATATTGAGAAAGAATAGTGTAAACATGTTCTTCTTCTGAAGACCGCTTTTATGTTTTTTCTGCAGGAAATGTTTCTAAACCAGACTCATTTATTACATACCATCTTGCTTGTGGAAAACAGATAATCTAACATCTGTGCTCCATGGCTTGGTAATTGTCCAAAATTATGTCTTTTTTGTTAAAAGAGCAAGCATGTGAGAGCAATGTTTATTTTTCTTAAAGTGATGTGACTCAGATGAGCGTAGGCAGCCCAAAATGCAGGGAGGAACATTTTGTACCTGATGGCTGTTTTATTGACTCCATGGGAACAAAATGTAACAGCACAGTTGGTTCTTGTTCCCCCTTAATGTTTGGCGGAAACTATGACAAAATGGTGGAATTCAATCAAGTCATTTAGTCAACACAACTTGTTAAGAACACAAAGGCAATATGTGGCTAAATAGTTTGATTGAACTTCCCAAAAACAGAGCAGTATGCCAATTGTAAATAATAATTATAATAATAACAAAAAAAATGCCACAGATCTATGAGACCAACCCAACAAAGCAACAGAAGGTCAAAACAAAGTTACTGTTCTAACCATACAGAATATATACATTCATTTTCCCAAAGACACCAAACAATATGAGAATGCAGGCAAACATACAGTTCTAGTGACTGGAAGAAAGAAGTACACAGCAAGCTAAGCCTTGCAAAGAAAGCTGATTTCTCTCTTTTTAAAATCACATGATTAAGAAAGCAAAGCAGCAGAACATACAGAAGACAAAAACAAAACAAAACAATGAGACCCTTCCTTTCTGTTCCTAGTATATTTGCTTCACAAGAGAAAACAAAACATAGTATGAATGTGGTATGAAAACAGAAACATATAGTAAACCATGACAGCTATCTGCAACAACCCTCATAAATACATCATTACAGCATAAACCTTTTTTTTATTTTTCCACAGGTCCTAGTGGTTAAAGAGCTTCAAGGAAGATAATACTGCGATGGATGACTCTGAAGGTTATCCTTGACCGTGAACTACAGCCATTAAAACTTCTCTGCTTGTAACACTGTAAATAGTTTAATTAGCCTCGTGTCTTTTCTTCAACAACCCTTGTGTAGTCTACTCTAGCTGGCTGTTTACTCTATTTGGACCAGACTCTGTCACCCCTACCATGTCCAAGGACTTTATTCTCTTTTCAACACCATGTTTTCTCTCATTTATTCTTTAGTCAACCCACTGCTGATGTTCTGGAGGCTCATGGTTGAGGCTGCTATTGATTCATATTTGTTGAATTCAGAATAAACCCAAACAATCAACACATCTGTTACTAATTCTGCAGCAGGAGATCCTTCATATTTCTCACACTGTGCTGCCAACATGAAAGAGTACCTCCAGACGCTGACGTTGGCCAAGAGGGTTGCCATTAGCCAAGCTACAGCTTTGGCTAACCGCAGTGTAAATGGACTCAAATTTTCTATAGGATTATAATTAGAATCCTAGGCTGTCATGTGATTGCCACTTCAAATTAAGACAGCATGAACTCAAAAAAACAAAAAGCTCTGGAATAACTGGAAATTAGCATTAGCAGTGAGATTCTTTTTCACGCTAATCTTGAATCACAGCTAAAAGCTGAAGTGAAACAGCTTAAAGGCTAAGGGTTCATCATTTTGGCAACTGAAAAGCAAGCTGGAGTTGGGTTGTGGAGTGAGACATGGAAAGAACTCAAACATAAGACCACACTGCCGTACTGAGCAAAGCAGGGCTTTTGTTTCAGTGTGTATATTTTTTCCTTTTTAAAAAAACCTGACATTGAAAATTGTCACAGTGGTTCTAAAAGTCATTGCTGTGCCATATTATGCTTCCATAAAAAAATACAAATAGCAAAGGACATTACCAGGTAAAAATGGCCTTTGTATTTTTTTAATTCTCAAAAAAAAAAAAAAAAAAATAGTGAAACCACATCAGTGTTTTGGCTTTAACCGCCTGTGAGGGCCGAGCTGCGGGTGGACAAGGGTCAGCAATTAGCCACTCGGAGGAATGTCTGTGGCAAAGTGGGTGGGATTTACAAGGTCAACAGTTACAGTCCTCATAAGGATCCTGGTTGAGGATATGTGTACATTAAGAGTTCAAGGCTTCTGGGATATTCCGTTTGACCAGGAGGTGCTTTAATTGACAGCGGGGAGGCGTAAGAATGTTTATAGTGGAGGGTGGGGGTGGTTTAGATGGCGAAATCATCCTGAGGGGCTGGACAGAAGGCGGAGCTGCGGAGCATGTCCAGGCAGTTGACGAGGATGAGCGTGCCCGTCAGGTGCTTCCAGCGTTTGGTGATGGGGCTCTTCATGCGGTCCAGGCCCATGTGCAGCTCCTGGATCACGTCGCGGTAGCTGTCCCCAATCTGAGCCGCCCACGTCAGCAGGAAGTCGTACGCCGGCTTCCACATTGCCTGTGAGGAAAAAACACGGAATACATTGACCGCCACCACTGGAATTCCATGGAATTTGGTAGTTAAATGTTGCCAGGTATGCCCATGATACATGGAGAAGAGTGAACACGTTCTACATTTCAGTTGACATTGATGCTGGCCAGAGCTCAGGACACGGGCTCTACAGCCTCTATACACACACTACACAGCACTACAACTCGGTACAGGAGGCCCTATCTAAAAGTATCTTACAATACTTGGAATCTAGGATTGGGGTTTATATGTCATTAATCTTCAGTAGGATTGGTATTGTCCTCTAAATTGCCATTAACACATCATCAATTAATGCCTGATGACTCTAATCTGTATTCGAACAGCCATGCTAATAAAGGCAACAATGAATTGAACCGAATGCCCACGTGCTGACAAGTTTTGTGCTCCAAATAATATAAACTAAAGGGGTTTGGTGGAAGATAATAAATAATAATTATTCTTTTGAAATAAAAAAATGTTGAATTGAATTATATGAAGATACATTTTGTGGAATGGCTGTTGTTTTCTGGACTCTGAACTACTATTTCTTACATGACAATATTGTAATACAAGTTGACCACAGACAGTAATAATAAGAATACATTTTGTTAGCATTGCACTTTACATTACAGATAACAAATAGGAGAAAGAAGAGGGGCACTCAGAGGCTGATGCTTACACTGTATGTATTAAAAAGCTAAAAATAACCAAAAAGTCTTAGGACAAAGCTGAACAACAAACATTTTGGGCTTCACCCTTTATAGGGAGGGAAAGTAATCTCATCCCCCCTGCTGCCAACGTTCTTACCGCTTTGGTGAAGTCCACTGATTTTAATGGGACCTTAAATTCTATTTCAATTACATTTCGGTTCACACTCCGAAGTTACGGCAGTGGCTTGCATATGATATGCATGTCTGACAAATCTATTGATTCTATTTATTGAATATGAATTTTCTTGTAGCAAGCTTATAAAAGACCACAAAGACCAAATTTGAGTGTATGACTGTTCGCGAAGGAAAGTGGGTGTGACATCAGGATATTTGTAGTCCGTTTCTGACATGTTACAATTTTTTTTTTTTTTTTTTTTTAAAGAAGGTGAAATTTCGCACCGTCAGTGTTGGTAGATGATACCAATTCATAGACTGAAAATATTTTTTTTGATGGATAAGTTC
>CM050220.1:26693423-26700923 GCA_027475355.1 Coilia nasus | reverse complement strand
TGGTCATCCATGTTTTATGCTAGGAATGTAGATATTTTAATTGTGTGTGTGTGTGTGTGTGTGTGTGTGTGTGTGTGTGTGTGTGTGTGTGTATGTGTATGTTTTTGTGTGTACACACTTCTGTTTTCTTTTTATTAAACAAATACCTGTGCTCTTAACTGTCTCTAGGGATTTTAAGAAATAAAAATGCTATGCTAGTTTAAATGCTATGCTATACAGCCTACCCCTTGTCTGTCCTTCCTCTCCCTTGCTCCCCTCCTCTCTCAGGTGTAGCTAGCCAACAGACAACACTGACTAAGCAGTCCCCGAGGGTCCCCCAGGCCCCTAAAGGGCCGCAGAGGGCTGGCAACCTTTAAACTGCAGTGGTGGAAATGCAGTTTTGAATGGAAGTGGTGGCTTTTTGCCTGGGGCCTAACAGGGTCTGGAATCGCCTCTGCCCCCTGTGGCCGTATGTTGCTTTTGTGTGGTCTAAATGAGGCCATCTACAGAGAAAGAATGGGGATTACCATATTAAGGCTTGATCTGGGAGAGAGAATGGGGATTCCCATCCTAAGCCCTGACCCCCAAGGACTGTCTATACACTGTCTACTGCTCATCTGCTGTTCATTTGTGCTGCTCGCTGGCTCACTGACAGCTGGGTGTACCACTTCAGTCTGCTACAGACATTAACACTGACGCAACGGAAACAACAAACAGCTAATTGCTGCACTGTGCCATTAACAAGCCCCTTTGCCAGACATTTTCCAACCTAGTAAAGTTGCTCCAAGTCTGTATGATAACACTGGGACTTCACAACAGAAAGACTTTTTCATGAGTAGAGTCTGTTTGATGGCAATGAGACTTACAATAACATGGCTTTTCCCAACCTAACAAACTTGGTCAGAGTCTTTCTGATAGCACCTAGACTTCACAACAGCAGGGCTTTTTTTACTATGAGTAAAGTTGGTCAGTTTGACTGATAGCTCTGAGACTTTTTACAATGTACTGAAGTTGCTTAGAAATCAAGTCTGTTTGACAGCACCGAGACTTCACAACATCAAGGCTTTTTTTTGTACTGTGTAAAGTTGGTCAGAGTCTGTTTGATAATGTGGCTCTGCTCTTTCATTTCAGAGTCTGCACAGCCTCTGCTGCATGTAAACTTGACATGTAAGAATTATCTCCAGTCCCTGTGTGGGTTTAGCTTTATTATCTAGAAAAATGTTAAATCTATCTGTCGTTTTGTATCGGCATTGTTCTATCTGTCTGTTAAAACACATCCCTCTGATTTTAGCAGAGCTGTTGCTGCCTCTCCTCATCTCCTGACGTTTCTCAAAGAGAAGCAATCATGCACTGGTGTCCCAGCAGGCTGCCATTTACTGCTGGGCAAACTGTGAAGACACCTTCACAGACTCGAAGGACGACTGTGGTCCGCGCGCGGGCCGGATCAGGATCGCATCGAGAGCGATCATAGTCTCCACGGTGAGCTGAACACCAAAGTGAGTGGGGGAACACAGGGAAAGAAATCAAACTTCAAGCGTCTACACCCAATTCATTATTCACACACTGTCGGAGACCAGCGCTGTATTCTAAGGCTGGCATGACGTGGCACTGACAGCTCTCTTCTGCTCAGTGTGCCTGACTTTGGGAACCAAGGAAAGGAGAGGGAGAGAGGGAGAGAGGGAGGGAGACAGAGAGAGAGAGAGAGAGAGAGAGAGGGTTGAGAAGAGAGAAAGGGACAGATGAGAGATTGAGACAAAAAGAGAGACTCAGGGAGGAAGAAAGGGAAAGGGGGAAAGATAAAGAGGGAGAGAGAGAGAGACAGAAAAGAGTCAAGAGAGAGAGGGAGGGAGGGATAGATAGAGAGAGCAACAGAAAGTGAGAAAGAGAGAGGGGGAGAAGAGAGAAGGGGATAGAGATGAGACTGAGAGAAAATAGAGACTGAGGGAGGAAAAAAAGAAAAAGGGAAAGAAAGAGATGAGGGAGAGAGATAGAAAAGAGAGCTGAGAGAGAGAGGGAGGAAGGGAGAGATACAATGATAACTAAGTGACAGAGAGGGAGAAAGGGAGACAGACAGAAGGATAGTGGAGAGAAAAACAATAAAGACAGCAGTGGACAGAGAAAGGGGGAGAGAGAGAAAGAGGGAGAGAGAGAAAGAGGGAGAGAGAGAAAGAGGGAGAGAGAGAAAGAGGGAGAGGCTGAGCTGGGTGTTTGTGTGTTTTGTGACTCCTCAGGGGCTTGATTGCTTGTGTCAGTTGCACACAACCACACACACACACACACACACACACGCACACACACACACACACACACGCACGCACACACACACACGCACACACACACACACACACAAAAACACACACACACACACACACACACACACAACCACACACACACACACACACACACACACACACACACACACACACACACACACAAACACACACACACACACGCGCGCGCACACACACACAGATACACACACACACACACACCCACACACACACACACACACACACACAAAGACACGCTGACCACACATCATTAGCAGTAGAGAACTTTATCAGCAGAGCCAGGAAGTCAGCCCCCACTGGTCAGCACACACACACACAGGGGAGTGTGAGAAAGTTGGGGGAGTGTGGAGGATAGACAGAAACAAAGAGAGAAGGGGAGGCAAAGGAAAAAAAAAACAAAAAAAAAGAAAAGAAAGTTAAAGGTGAGTTGGAGAGAAAAGAAGAAGGAGAGGAGGAGAGGAGAACGACAGAAGCATGTAAGGAAGGAACTAGGGGTCAGAAGGATAGAGAGAGAGAGAGAAAGAGCAGAAGCACAGGGAAAGGGAGAAGACAGGCATAAAAGGGGATGAAGAGAGAGATGGAGAGATGGCAGAGGAAAGTAACACATGCTGAGAGAGTGAAATGCATATTTCCACCTGCTCATTATCATTCCAGGAGATGCCTGAGATTCTCTGATGGCCCACTCCTCCATCTCCCCCCTCGCTGACAACCACACCCTCCGCTGCACTCTCGCATTCCACAGCTGTCACTCACTGGCCACCGCGGCAACCGCAGAACATTCCAGAGATGCCCGCGCTGTTAGGACACCTGGCCCAAGTGTGACCGAGTCATTAGGACACCTGGCCTGAGTGTGACCGAGCTTTAACGAGCCTTTGGGGTGATGCTAATTCAAGGGGTGGCCATTAACAACTTTACACTGGCTAAAAATACACCAAAGCCAGCCTGGTTTACCCTTCCACACACACACACACACACACACACACACACACACACACACACACACAAAGAGAGCTATATGTGCACACTCAAACACAATGCATACAAACCAAACACACACACACACACACACACAAACAAGCACATGCACACACACGCACACACACACACACACACACACACACACACACACAGACACACACAGTCTTCTTCCCCAGTGTGTGGGAGGTCCTGCTCTGCAGCACCTGTCATGGCAGACAACTGAATAAACTTGCTCTGAGCAGAGAGCGTAACAGTGGCAGGACATCATGGGCAATATCAGACACAGGGCTGAGCAACTGTACACACAAGCACACACACACCCACACACGCACGCATGCACACACACACACACACACAAACACAAACACACATGCACACATACACACAGTGCAGCATGTGTCTATATCTGTCAGACTCCCCTGTCAGCACACAAAGACACACACAGACGCATGCACATACACACAAACATACACATACACACACAAACATACACACAGTGCAGCATGTGTGTATATCTCTCAGCATTCCCTGTCAGCATCTATCCTGCTGGGACGATGCCATGATGGTTGCTTACATACAGTACCCAGCACACAAGCGTGCACACACACACACACACACACGCACGCACACACACACACACACACACACACACACACACACACACACACACACACACACACACACACACTAAGCCCATTATGTTCAGCCTCCCCAGCTGAATGTTGCCATCAAGTGATGGTGTGTGTGTGTGTGTGTGTGTGTGTGTGTGTGTGTGTGTGTGTGTGTGTGTGTGTGTGTGTGTGTGTGTGCGTGTGTGTGTTCACACATGGGATGTATTCACAGTTATCAGGCGGCGCGTTGGGCTGTGAAAAGACTGTCAGGGCTCCGAGCCACGCCACTCAATCTCTGCTCCATCTAATAAATATGTGACAGTGCTGAGGGCTGAGTGGATGTGTGTGTGTGTGTGTGTGTGTGTGTGTGTGTGTGTGTGTGTGTGTGTGGATGTGTGTCAGCTCTATCTAAAATTCGTTTTGCAGTCCTGAGGTGTGTCTCTGTGTGTATGTCTAGGGTGCATCTCTGCTTCATCTAATGAATATATGAAAGTCCTGAGGGGGAAGTGAGAACACACATACACACACTCACACACACACACACACACACACACACACACACACACACACACACACACACACACACTGTTATGTAAATGATATACACATCATGCCAGGGAGTTGGAAAATGATTTAGAGGACTGAAAGTATGTGTTTGGTCTCTGATGTGTCACACTGTATCTGATATCAAAAGCAAATATATGCGCATATAGGGAGCATTACACCTGCACACACAAACAGTGCACCTGCACCTAGAAACACTTACAGAGACACAGGCAGAAACACAGAAACACACACCTGTGCAAACACAGACACAGAAACACACACACACACACACACACATAGCCTGGGTGTGCCCATACTGCCTGTGATGCTGCATTAGCATTTCGCGAGCAAGTCAGTCTGGCCAAGCTGCCTATCTAAACCATTTCTGCTCAGCCCTCAGATAGGGGGCCAATGAAAATCGAGCATTTCAAAAGGCAATGACGCGGTAGTTTGGCGACCGGAAATCTATCTCAGTCACTGTCTACATGGCGAACGTGGAGCAACTGTAAGATTTCAATGCAGCTGTAGCTGCTGTTTTGGACGAATTCAAAGGGAAGTTCTCTCTGAAAAATAGAACAAAGGGCAGCCCTTAAAGCATTTGTTGCGGGAAAGGACGTTTTCGCAATGCTACCGACCGGCTTAGGTAAAAGTTTAATTTATCAGTTAGCCCTGCTGGTAGCCAAGTCGATGGGGCTTTGAGAGAACGCTGTTGTTGTGGCCATTTCGCCTTTGATCGCACTGATTCGTTTTTTCGAATATCAATATTGAATGACCAACACCAGCCACTCTCATGATCACCTCACAAGTCCGACAAAAACCATTTAACGCCATTTCTATATGACTACAGGCTACTACTACTTTTTGTTTGGATCAAGCAGTTTCTTTCGCTTAGGACAGAGGGGTGTGATTGATTGAAGCTTCGTCCAGTAGCAAACGGAGGCAATTGAAAGAGGCGGGTTAAGCCTGCCTTCTGAGAAATGGGTTTAGAACACAGCTTGGCCAGACCAATGCTCGCAGAGCATTGAGAAGTCGCGATAGCCAGGCTAACACACACACACACACACACACACAGACATACACACACACCTGCACAAATACAGACACAGGCACACACAGACCCCCCCCCCCCCACACACATACACACATAGCCTGACCTATACTCATTGGACTGGCCACCAATTGGTCTGTTCTAAAAGGGTTGCTATTTGAGGCAGACCTCTGGCAGACGCAGAGGATGGGAGACATTACCATCTGAATGACTGGGCTGACCCGTATCCCTGGCGACCACTCTCACGTCATGCTCTCTGATTGACTCCAGTGATGGGAGATTCTCGCAACCTCTCTCTCACACCCTCTTTCCCTCGTTTGCTTTCACTCTCTCTTTCTGTCTCTCCATCTCTTTTTCTCTTTATGTCTTCATCTCCCTGTTTTTAACTCGCCTGCAAGCTCTCTCTCTCTCTGTCTCTCTCTTTCTGTTTTATCACCTGCTGTCTCACTCCCTCTTTTTATCTTCCTCTCTTTGTTGCTTGCTCTCTCCTTCTCCCATGTCCTCTCCCTCTCTTTCTTTCTTACAGTCCATCCCCATCCTTATCTACTCCTCTTTCCCTCTTCCTCTCCCTCTTTCCATTCCCCCTCTGTAACCCCCACCCCTTTCACCTCTGCCTATGTCTCTCACTATCAATCTTTTCTCTTCTTTCTCTCTGTCGTTTTACTGTCTCTCTCTCTCTCTCTCTTTATTTCTCTCTCTCTCTCTCACCACCATGATTCCCATAGCCACAGTGAGTACTGATGAGTTATGTTGTTGAAAACAGTGAAGGTGGTGGGGGAATGGAGGGTGTGGATGGTGTGGATGTGGGGGTGGGGGTGGGGGTGGGCTGTGGGCAGTGAGTGATACCCGTCCAAATGGGGTTGGAGGGGGGGCTTTTTATCTCCCGGCTCCCCCTCCTCGCTGCACAGCAGTGCTCCGGAGACGGCCTGACAGCCGTGATTGACAGCCGGAATTGACCTGATGCAGCGCGGCTATCTGCTTCTAAGCAGCTCGCCTGCAACGCCACACACACCACCTGGGTGGAGGCTACAAAAAGCCCATCATGAACTAACACAAGGGCTGTGGAAATGGGATGGGGGGAGAGGATAGGGGGTGAGAAGAGAGGAGAGCAATGCAGAGGACAGCAGGGGAGAGGAGATGAGGCATAGGAGGAGAGGGGGAGGGGAGAGGAGAGGAGAGCAGACAGGAGAGGTTAGGTTAAGTATTTCAGGTGTTAGATAATCAGAATATCAGAAGAATCAAGAAGAGTCTTTTTAAACGCTTTAAGAAATTACCATGTAAACTAGAAATGTTTTCAGCAGACAGTATACCTCCACCAAGGCCCAAGTTTAATTTCTCATTTCTTAAATGTCTGTGAATGCAAAACTTTTTTTTTTCTCAACATTTTTTATCCAACAAGACTTGCAACATCTGGAATCAAACCCAGGTTGCATGCTTTAACGGAGGCAAGGCCACCACTGCTCCACCACGCATCCCTAGAAGAGAGGGCTGAAAATACAAAATGTAGCTCTCTATACTTTGTGTGACTTCCAGCACAGATGCCCTTTGGTTTTCTTTACTGCTGAGGTGCTGACTTGGCTCTTTGCACAGTGGCTGTGTGCTTGCTCTTGCTATACTTTTTTTAGCCTTTTGTGCCAGTGGGATCCCTTCATTGTGGCTCATCTTAGCACATTTGTGCTGTTCTTCCTCCCCTCTCTCACACAAGACGATCTCTGTGGAAGCTGTTCTCTGTTTCATTTCATTTGTTCTATTTATTAGGACAGCACACATTCATAAACATAAATGTAAATGTGCCAGTGTTAGCCAGCCACTGTAGTCCTTTGGATGTTTGATAAATTTAATTTGATAACCATATTTGACCTTTTCCTAAAAGCCAAATACTGATAAAATTGTTCCACAATGGTGAAACGAGCTACTGGTTGGTGCGAGAGTAGGGTCATCTTCTCTACCTACAAGAAGCACATGAGGACTGCTCTTTTCCGAGGACCACACTTCCCACCCTTACAACACTGACCTGCACTTACCAGCAATGTCCTGTACTGCGTTA
>CM050220.1:26668423-26688423 GCA_027475355.1 Coilia nasus | reverse complement strand
AAGGAAATCCAGGAATTGTGGTGAGGGTTAAGAAACAAGCCAGGACTAACAGGCAAAACCACACATGCACACATACACACACACACACGCACGGACACCCGCACACACACACACACACACACACACACACACACACACACACACACACACACACACACACACACACACACACACACACACACACACACACAGTTAAATATACACTACACTTTCCAGATGTCATATGACATGACCTAAAGAATGGGCCAAAAAAACACTGGGTCATACAGCACTAATGTACAGAGCTCAGTTAGGGCTCACACACACATTTACGCACACACACACACACACACACACACACACCACTGAAAGCTGGGCATGTTTGTCAGAAGCGTCCAGAGAGGCTTTAGCTGTGCTATGTCAGCAATCTTTTTTTTAAATATAACACACAATGTAGAACTAAAAATAGCACACTGCCAACAAACATTGCTTTCAATCACCAGTGTCTGGAGCAACATTAGACTCTGCTGGAGACATTTGTTTGGATATTTCCTCAGATGACTTCACACATTTACAAGAAAATCTCCCACCCAACACAACAAAGTAGATACACTGGGGGATTTCAAGCCCACTTTTTCCAGACAGTCACACGCAACAAGACACATGACAGAGTTTTTATTTTCCTTCCCCCCTGCATAATAGTAATACGGAGCAAGACATAAATCAAGCAGAGCATATCACTTTCCCTGGCATGAATAAATGAGCGTGGACTTGCTTGGCTTGGCGTCCGCTTGCTCGTCACGACAGCAAAGCTGACAGTGTGCGTGAGGGTGTTGCCACTTTGTTCAAAAGCCTTGTATTGGCCAATGAGACACAGTTGTTGTTGTCCTCTTTTGAACAAACTGTCACCAGAGTGTTTGTTTTCCCATGATTCCATCTGTTCGGAGCCAGTGCAGCACACAAGGCAAGATCAGAAGCAAAGGCGCCATGCTGTTTGAAGCCAAACGCTTTTGTACAGTTTTAGTTTCGTGTCGGCTTGCGCCCAGGAAGAAATCCCAGCGCACTTTTGACAGAATTGGATCACGCCACAACTTTACTTTGGCACGCTGGGCTCTGTTTTGCGCCACAGACATCTTTGCATTTCAGGACCCCAAACACACAGCGTTGCTGTGAGAGCCTCTTAACCCTAATGTGTTCTGACATTGTTGGACTTACGGTAACTCACTCTGACACTTGGTCGGACAAGCGTGGCCTTACCATAGATAAGGCCAGGGGTCCAATTCCTGACACGCACAGACTTGGTTTGGTTCATTCACTGGGCTGTCACGGCGGATAAAGGCGCCTGCTAAGTAACCAAATCTAAATGTCAACCTTGGCCAACGGCGCCTGTCACCCTCAGAGATGTGTCTTTCGTGTACATGCGGGGGTCTAGAAATGCATCTCTCTTTCTCTTGTGCTTCTGTGAGCTCATTCGACAGACAGGCAAACTAAGGCTGCACCAAGCTAAGACTTGCGTCATGTCAGGCAAGCTCACTGTTTGTGTGTGATATGCTAATCCATTTCTCTTTTCTCAGGTGTGTGTGTATGTGTGTGTGCATGCGTGTATGTAAACATGTCTGCGTGGGTATGTGTGTGAATTTCTGCCTCTGTGTTTATGTGTATACTTGTGCTTATGTGTGTGAATGTGTGTATGTCTCTGTCTGTGTGTGTATGTGTATACTTGTGCTGTGTCTGTGTGTGTGTATGCATATGTCTGTGCTTGTGTGTGTGTGTGCCTCTGTGGAAGGGAAGTTGGGGCAGCTGCGCTTTTAAGCCCTCTCAGCAGGCCTGATAAGAGGCCCGGGGTAGCCAAGCTAAGTGCACTCTCATCAGAAGCAGCCCTCCACACCACTGCATTAATCAGCGTTAGCCTTATAAAACCACCCACAGAGTGACGTATAGAAGAGCAGGACGAGAGAGATGCTCGGCAACCTCACATCAAAAGACGGATGAGAAGAGAGAGAGAGAAACAAGGTACAAGGAAGAGTACTGTGGTGAACATCTACTATCAGGGGGGATCAAACAACATGCAAATGCAATGGGAGCCAGAGAGTAGTGCTGTGCAAGGACTACATCTCTCTCCTTCCAACGACTGCCACAAGGACCAACTGAGTGTTAGCACACATGCTTCCAAACAAAATCTTCTGTGATGCTTACATTTGCTACCATCAACATTAATTGATTGTAAACATGTATCAATTCTTATAACATTCGGCTAACGTGAATAATTCAAAAAATGTTAATATAAAAGCTTGTTCACACAGCCCAGACCCTGTGAACCCGAAATTAACACACCCCCCTCCCATAGGGCCAGGCCTATGAGTTTTAGCCCCCTTCTTAACCAAAGCACCTGCAGTCAAACCTGTTCATAGTTCACAGGTTTGCCCTGGCAGGTGCAACGCTAATTCACACTGACAACACAAGTAGGTTTTAATAAACAAACATATACAAAGGCTTTGGGTACTTACAGACATCAACTCCTTCTGGAAGGACTTCCGCTCCTTGATCTCCAGGTTGTTGCAGTCCTCCTTGAGCTTCTCCAAAACGGAGGCTACTCTCTCTGGCTCACTGTCCAGTTCTGCCCGGCAGAAGTACGTCAGGGGTAGATTCCCATATCCCAGTGCGTCAGCAAATGCCCGCCAGTTCCCCACGTTCTCCATCAGCACAGTCCGCACAGATGCGTAAATGTACGTGAGGAACTTGCAAGGCTTCAGGATCTGCTCCATGAGAATCGTCGTGGTGAGATCCGGCCCACAGAAGTAGATCGGTTTCACTTTCCCCAAGATCAGAACGTTCTTGACGTGCACTAGACCCGTCTTTCCCTGATAATATCCTATGTACCACTCTTTGGTCCAGAGTTGTCCCTTCAGCTTGATCTTCTCCTCGCTCAACAGGGCGATCACGTCCCCCTTCTTGTACTCCAGCAGGTACTGGTTTTTGTGCTGACGGATGACGGTCTTCAGCAGCTTGCCGAACTTCAGGTTGGTGATGCAACGCTCCTGGAACTGCGGGTATTTGGTCGTGATGGCCAGGGGTGACAGGATGATTTTCCCAACCTCCTTCTTCTTCAGGAACCGCCTCTGGCCGTTGGCCCGCACGTTGGCCTTGGGTGGAGGCTGCGGCGTCTGGACGCAGAACTGGGCCAGGATGCAGTCCTGGTCGTCCTTGACCTGCACCCGCAGCGTAAAGTCAGAAATGTCGTCGGCGTTGCGTGACGTGATGAGGTAAATCAGCCTGCTCACCTTGCCCAGCTTCATCTGGAACCCCCTCACTGTGCGCGCCTGCTCGTTGGCCTTAACCTCATAGTTGCACATGTTGGAGTACACGCCAACCTGCAGGTCCTGGGGTCGGTTCAGCACAAACTGATGCTTCCCCCACAGCTGAAGAGCCACCGGAGTTGCCGACTGGACCTGCTTGCCGACTTCGCTAACAAGCAGTGTCTTCGGGGCACAGTCATGACCGAATAGGGCCACCACGGTCTTGAAGGAAGGATGGATGTGTTTAGGCCCGTACAAACCCAGAGTCAGCTTCTTCATCATGTGCTCCCACACCGTTGAGCTGACGGAGACATTCTGAGCCTGGACCACCACAGCCACGTACATGCAGGGCTCGAGGTTGTCCAGCTGGACCTGTACCGTGTCACTGTAGATGTACGCCTGGGGGATGGGGACGTAAGGGCCCTCCTTGAAGTCGCTGCGGACACACACTACCTCAGCCATGTGGGAACGCTCCTTCTTCACCTCCACCGACACCTTCATCTCCAGCGTGATGAAGGACTTGACCTCCATGTTGCTGAGCTTGATCTCCACCACAGGGCTCACCGTGGAGCAGCGGTCGTTGTTCAGCTCCAGCGGCGGGTCCAGCAGCGCCTTCACGGAGATCTGCTGGGTGTCGCCCGAGGCCACGTGACCCTCGGGGACGTGGACGCTGATGTGGGTGTCGGGCAGCTGCACCACACCGCCGCAGCTGTCCAGCTTGCAGTTAATGTTGGTCTCCACAGGCTGCGTCTGGCCCCAGCCCGGGTTCTGACCGAGCGAGTCCAGGTCATGGCAGGACCTGGCCAGCTTCCTGTGGTTCAGCCACGCTGTGCGGAAGTCCTCCCTGCTCTGAAACTGCTCTGGCGACGGAGCCTTCATTGCACCGAAGAAGCCGTTAGAAGGCAGCGGGGCGTTGGACTGAGACTGAAGTATGGACAGCTCCGACAGACTGTAAGACCTTTTGCTCCTGAGGAAAGGGTTGTCCTTGCGGAGCATTTGAAAGGCCTCCAGGTTTGGACTGACGGGCATGTGGTCGAATATGCCGTTGCTGTGTCCGTTGGTGGTAGCGGTGGAGTTGGAGTGGACGCTGGTGGCGGAGGGGGGCGGGGAAGGTGCAAAACTGTCAAAGAGCAGCAGGTCCATGGCATTGCGCTGGTTGGCCCTCTCTTGGCTGTTCTGGTCCAGCAGACCCTGCATGGAGCCGTTGAGGAAAGGATTGGTGGAGGAGCGCCCAGAGAAGGGGTTGCTACTGTAAGGCAAGGAGGGCGTCAGAGTCACCCCGCTCCACTCCCCAAGGAGGTCCAGCTCCCTGGCCCCTTCCTCTGACACGTCCCCAAGATTGTCGATCATGCCGCTGTCGCTGAGTGAGGAGTTGCGGTGGTTGACCGGCTGCACGTAGGCTGAGGGGATGTAGCCCATCTCTGTGTTGTTGTGGGCGTACCACCACTCACCTCCGGACGTGTCCAGCACGTACAGGCGGTCGCCCTTGGAGAACTTCAGCGTGGTGAAGCTGGACGGGCAGTAATCCTTTATGGCGACGACCTCCCGCGCCGTACCAAAGGAGGCTGACGTGTCCAGGCGTAAGGCACTGGGAGAAGGCACTGCAAACAGAGGAATCATCAGCAACAGTCACATCATGACCTCAATATCCCCTCAAATGTGTGTTAACTTCTACAACACAAAAGCCATCCATTATCCCTTACATACTGCAACCACTGACTGAAACAAGCCCCAAATCTCAGCGTAAACACAAACGATAAACAATCTTAGGGATAATGGTTTACTTGTATGCCACTTTCTGTTTTTCTGCACATATTAGATCTCCTTGTTTGCATAATTGAATTCATTTGTTAATATGAATGAATCATTAATCTCCATAATAAATGTGTCAGTAACCCATATTTCCCCCTGAAGTTAATACCTCATTAATGTTAACAACTGCTCTGATTAATTTTCATATTACCTAAAAATAAAAATCAATGTTTATTATGCAAGGTTATGTGTACCAGTGTGAATACAGATATCTTACCAACCGTACAGAACCCTTTTGAGGGGTGTTATTTACAGTTACACCTGCCTTCACATCACTGAACATTTCGCAGAGAAAATACAGGACTACTAAGAACTTTCACATTTGACCTTTTACACCGACCTTTGACCTCTGTGAGACTAGCTTCAGACACGCCATCACTCAAATCGATGAGTGTCCCCTCTGACTTGCAGCGCGGAAGAATGTTGTTGTTGTTCGTCACTCGGATACGGTGGGCGGCCATGTTGATACTAGCCCTGGTCACGCTACTTTCCCATTTCAGACATCAGTCATTGGTCACTTTCCATTTCACCTGTAGATATAAACACACACACACACACACACACACACACACACACACACACACACACACACACACACACACACACACACACAGAAAAAAGCCATTGTGATCATCTGTAGTGTGCATTCAACAACATAAAGCCTGATGGGAAACTGTTTGACACACAAACACACACACACACACACACACACACACACACACACACACACAAACATTCAATAGGAAAGACTAGGAGGTAAACTTAATTGAGTAGCCCATAGGAAGCACACACGTTGACTGGTGCTCATGCCTCTTCTAAATTGCTTTTCAAGGTCTCAGCATCTCATCCTCTACAGCAACATTTTAAGAGCGTGCAATATTGCATTTCCGTACTTGTAAACAGAACTTCACACCAATGTCAATACCCATGTAAAATGCAATGTAGACACAGGAAAGGACTACTGTAGGTGCACAGCGCTGCACTGGAAGAGAGTACATCCAGGAGGCTCATTTTGACTTTCAGCATCAGTCTTCCTCTCTCGAATTGTCAAGAAAATAAAGCAACATTACAACAGAATTTCAATTAGGGTTCATCTGTAGCCTGCGGGTGCAATAAGACAAGGTTCTCCCTAACAGGGAATGATAAATACCTCTGTGCTTCCCGACGCCCTTGCCCAGAGGGAACTCCATGCCATTCACATTACCCTCACCCCATAGACACACACTCTCTCTCACATACACGCACGCATGCGAGCGCACATACACACAAACATCCAGAGTCCTGATGATGCTAAAAATGTCACAATCTCAGGAGCTCCACTCTCGGAATGCATGTAACATCATGAAGGCACGTGGCTCGGTAACTAGGCATTTTAAAAATGCATCACCACATGTCTCACACACTCACATACACACAGACACACACACATACACACACACAAACACACACACACACACACACACAAAATGTATCCCTTCCAGCTTGCGGTCTCCTCACAGCGACATCCTGTGTAAGACATGTAGCCAGGAGCATTGTTAAACAAAGGTACTCCGCTGGAATACAGAGTGGGCTTCCACAGCTACTTTTCAGTGGCCGGCTCTGCAGCGTGTGTTAATTGGGTGGCCCTGGGGATACAGGGGGACATCAAAGGACCAGTCTGAGGGGGCGCCTTGCAGCGCTGCGGTACCAATTACTTAGTCCTAACACCCACACACTCGCCAAAGTCCCCAAATGGAACACACAAATCACACACACACACACACAAACTAAGAGACATTGTTGCCATCACTGAATGACAAAGGTCAAACTTAAGAACATTAAGAAGAGACAGATAGGTATAGAGAGAGATAGAGAGAGAGAAAGAGAGAGAGAGAGAGAGAGAGAGAGAGAGAGAGAAAGACAGAGCATGAGAAATGGGGCCAGACACTTGTTTGTTGAGACTCCCTGGTGGAGAGACAGGGCCCATTGTAAGTCTCTTGTTGTAGTTTATGGCCTCTTAAGGTAAGCAGATGTTTGGCATGGAGGGACAGAGAACCTTTTCTCTGTCTAGCCTTTTATACGCCAACACTGTAACCGGTGGCACGTCAGGGGCCTGTCGTAAATCTCTACCATACGCACAGTGCAGAACTTTCATCATATCGCGTGACATATGGGGGGGGGGTCAGCAGGGTGTGTGTGTGTGTGTGTGTGTGAGAGAGAAAGCCAAGAGGCAGAGACTGGTGAAGTAGTGTGTGTGTGTGTGCGGGAGGCAGAGACTGCTAGCACCTAGGGTGTATGGATAAATATTTCAAGAGTACAGACGTGCCAAAATGTCTTTTCAAAATAGAAAGTCAGCACAGATATGGTTCTGGAGGGCAATGTCTTCAGGGCTAAAAGACAACACATAAATCACCAACAAAAGGGTGAGTAGGGGTCCTTTTAAGTCAATGGTGTCTCGCTTGCACACTTTTTTAGAAGATAAAACTCCTTTCTCTTGTGTGTATAGCAAAAAGTTTGGTTTTGGGCTGTTCAGGTTTGACTTGTGGGAAGAGTAATGATGCCAGGAGCCCCAAAACACATTTGCTGTTGTGACGATTTTCATCTGAACTCAGGGGATGATGTGAAACGATCCAGTGTGTGGAGAAAATAATCCCCGCAGAAGCTGTTCGGCACTGGGTGGGAAGACACATTCCAATAACGATCTATCTCGCTCTAAAGATTTTTCTTCTGTACTGTTAGGCTTTTGCAGCTGAGAAGTAAGACATTGTGCTCTTACTGATCAAGACTATGGATGGCATGGGTTTGACAATGTAAACATATTTCCTCCACTTTTTAAGATATATTTTAATTCTTGATGAGACGAGACTAAACTTGAAAAAAGTGTAACAAAACGTCAAAGAAATATTTAGCATCTATGCATCCTTAAAAAACAAGATATTGTGCGGTACCAGTGTGCGCTGACAGGCAAGCCTGAATTGGGTCAAAGCCATTATGCTGCCTTTGGGCTACCTCTCATGTCTTTATCCCAAAAAACGCTCTGCCATGCTTTTAGGCTGATCCATAATTCAGGCCGGCTGCTTGCTCATGGGACAGCTCAATTGCTATAAGAACAGATTTTTTTAGAGGATGTCTTTTTTTAATTCCCCCCAAAAAACCTGCCTCTTTTGTTGTCTACTCCAAACAGAACAAGTGTTGCCAGTGGCCCCCAGTTCTCACCAGGGCTTCTGCTTGAATCTCTTAACCCTAGGAAATATGAGTGTTTCCCTCAAATAATGATGTTCTATGAGGACCTCCTGTCAGTGCACAGGGCTGATAGTACAAAAAACCCTGAGCCTGACACACTCACTGAAGTGTGATGTTAGCATGATGGCAGACAAACACCGCCAAGCCTGAAATCAGTCACAATGTTTGAATATGATCAGCCCTGAGTGCAATCTCCTCAGAATCCCCCCACCCCAACCCCTTCCCATTCCCCTTCAAGTGGCCCAACCCTGTCCCTGAAAACGTCTGCCAAGAGCCATGACACAGTAAGTCTCACTTCCCCGCATACTAAACCAGCTGTCAAAGGGGGAATCTAGTGGTCTGGTGGTTATGTGCCTCTGCACTGCTGAAACCCACAGTGAGGCCGTGACTCACTCTAACACTATGTCACCTCCCTAACTTATTCTCCTCCCCCGTCAGACACATGCCAGCTTAAAGGTGCGTCGAGGGGAGGGTTGCCGATGAAGTTGTTTATGGATTAATCCAATGATCGGCCTGACGAGACATGATGCATTGGGAGCCTATGCAGACTGTCATCCATTTGTCACCAAACTTTTTTTTAGAGTTCCCTCAGAAGTTTTACTTCTGCAGCTCTCTCTGCTCAGTGCATCTTTCTTCTGAGCGCCTCTCATTCGTTGTATGTGTCGAGCTGCAGTGTGCTGAGGGCCAGCTGTCATCCCAATCCAATAACGTAGCCAACCTCGCCCTCGCAAAACATAAAACAATATCATCTGGCTTAGGAGCACACTGAGGACAAAAGGAAAGCTATCAAACATCCACGAGCAACACTTTTGGGGTTTCAGGTATGTGATGCTCCGACTCTGCGTCAATGCAACACGTGACGTTATTGGTGTCACGGCATTTTCTTTAAAGGGGCCATATTACTTTTTTAGTTAGTATAGGTATATCGGCTATAAAAACATGTTCATCATGTTCTTTGCACAAAATCACTGTCACTTGAAGAAGATCTGACCAGTTGTATTGTGGCTGTTTTTTTTACCCTTCAGAATGAGTGTTTTGGGTCTGCTGGTGTTAGCTTTTAGCATATAGATCACAGATGTCGTGATACATCACCATGTTTAGTTTGGTGAGTGCACGCTCCAGCAATGTAGAATTGTTTGTAAAGCTTTAGGTACATCTAACGAAACTATGGGAATGGATGCATTATTGCAGTGTTAAGCCTCTGTTGTCAGTACAGTGACAGAAATTAGTTTTGTGAGTACTTGCCTGTATATGTTTTGCTTAATTGAGTGTTTTTTTCCTTTTGACCCTCATGTCATTGTTTATTTATTTTTTGTTTTGTTTTTTTTCACTGAAAATATATTTATAATTGGCTCGGTGGCTGAGCATGGTTAAAATAAATGTAACCTTCCAGGTTTTTTTTCCAATAAATTCCTCTACGTTGTCATCTTTTGCTAAAAACACTTGCCTGCCATGGCAAGGTAAAACATCCTCGGAACTATCAGGCACTTCTCTTCCTCTCCACCTGCAAACAGAGCTGGCAACTTGAAGTGCAAATCCTTCAGCGGACCTCGCCTCAGAAGAGTGTGCGGAAATATAAACGCCAGCGCGCCACTTCACTCGCATCAGCAGAGCATTCATCTCAATCTTTTCACCATTCATTTCATCATCGCTTATTAACTTATATCAACTCTGTCCTTTCGCCCTCACTTAAGGCGGCAGAATATTAATTGCATCATTAAAAGCGCGGTGTAAATAATACGCTTAATGTAATAAAACGACAGGAGTTATTTACGGGCATCCTAGAGCTTCCAGGGGCATGGTGAGCAATGGCCTAATGCGCACGGATGGCGAATGGAGCCTGGGGTGGAAAACAGTCTAGATAAATCAAACGGCGAGGTCATATCCTGTTCAATTACACCGGGCTTTTCTTCTCAGAGTGGCCTTAGAACCTACCCAGGAAAATATTAATGGCCGTGTAAAGAGTCAGACGAGGCGAGCAAGTGATTTCGCCGCTTACTGGTCTTCATTTGTAGGGGTGCACTTGGTGATCTTGGGCTCTGAATGAAAGATGCGTGGCTGGATGCCCCTGAATGAAAGAGACTTACTGAGCAGCAGTAGGACGCAATGAGACGAGGATCAATCAGTGAGGCTTATCAGTAGGGGAACTCTGTCCACACTTTAAGTCAACACTGTCACTGTCTAGCCTTTAGCTTTTCAAATAAACAAAACTGCACCCAAAAAGTTTTTTTGTGTCACTTTTGATACATTTTAAATAAATGCTTACAGTAGCTATGTGTCTATCTCTTTAGAATTAGAATTAGAATGCCTTTTACTGTCACCATACACATCTACAACGTACACTATACAAATGCATTATTTGATTGAAAGCAACGCACTGTTCAGTGCAGACATGAACGTGGTATATTCACATACATAGTAAAAAAATAAAAGTAAGTAATATACATACAAATAGAAGAGGGGGTGGTGTAAGGTACTCACTTTTGAGGTAAAAAAAGATAAAATAGATTATATACAGATGTTTATATACAGGGTGATATCTCAGCAAGTGCATCACATTGCCACAACCACCATGGTCATGGTGTCGATTCCTAGAGAATATGAATTCTGATTATGACCATGTACTATCTCCTACCAGTAAGTCACACTGTTGTAAACTGCTCTGCTAAATGACTTACTGTAAATGCCAATGAGGCGATCACACACCAAGGCCGGCTTATGTGTGTGTGGGGAGGGGGGGATTAAAACAGTGGCACTCACAAAGCCCTGTGTAACTTAATGAAGCTGTTCAAGGCCTGATCTCAATGCATCCCATTCTGAGGCAACCAAAAAGAGCCTCCATCATTAGCTTCGCTGTAGTTGCTGCTGCTGCACTAGGGGCTGGCAGTAATCCTTTAGCACCACAGAGAGAGCTTGGCTGCGTCGATGCTGGAGAGCACATATTTAATAACTCGAGGAGCGAGTCTTATTCGTACCAGACTGAATGCCTTTGCTAACAACAGGACTTTGATGAATTTGGGGGTGGGGGTGGAGATTAGCACAGCTAAGCCTGTACTGAAGGCCGGTTCATTATGAAATGGTACACCGCAATTTCGCACAATGGAAAATGATGATTCGGGGTGTTTTTGGCAATGAGGACAAATACATCTTGTTTCCCTTACTGTCTCTGTCTGTGCCTTTGTTTTTTGCCAAGTCCACAGATCGAAAAGAAAATAGCGACGCGTTTGTCAGCGCACCTCTGTTTCCCAGGGCTGAGGCAGATTGCTAGCGCGGCATTTCCTACATTCAGTGGTGTTAATGTGTGTGTGTGTGTGTGTGTGTGTGTATGTGTGTGTGTGTGTGAGTGTGTGTGTGAGTGTGGGGGGGTCTGCCTGAGTGTGCCTATGCAAATGCATGTGTGCTTCGTTTTCTCTGTGCATGACCAAGCATAAAGGAAAGTGTGTGTGTGTGTGTGTGTGTGTATGTGTGAGTGTGTGTGTGTGTGTGTGTGTGTGTGTGTGTGTATGAGAGAGAGTGAATGTGTGCATGTGTGTATGTTAACTGGATGTATGTCGGAATCCTGTGTGTGTGTGTGTGTGTGTGTGTGTGTGTGTGTGTGTGTGTGTGTGTGTGTGTGTGTGAGAGAGAGAGAGAGAGAGAGAGAGAGAGAGAGAGAGAGAGAGAGAGAGAGAGCGAAAAAGGGCATGCACGTGTGAGTATGTGTGTGCTTTGGCCTGCAAATAATCAACCGTCCTCAGAGTTTCAGGCTGAGAAGGGCTTCACTGCAGTGCAAGAGTGCAGTGGGCCATTAGGACTAGAGAGAGAGAGAGAGAGAGAGAGGTAGAGAGAGAGAGAGAGAGAGAGAGAGAGAGAGAGAGAGAGAGAGAGAGAGAGAGAGAGAGAGAGAGAGAAAAAGAAGAAAAAAGAGAGCAGAAGAGGGCTGGAAAGAGAGAGAGCAAAGAAAAATAGAGGGAGTGAATGAGGGTAAAGGGGTGGTGGGATGAGAGAAAGAGAGAAAGAGAGACAGAAAGAAAGGGAAGAGAGAGAATGAATGAGAGAGACAGAGTGAGAGACAGAAGGAGTGCACATGAGAGATAAAGGAAAAAAAGGCAGAAAGAGAGTGAGAGAGAGAGGGAGCGAATGAGGGAGAATGACCAAAAAGTGAGACAGCAGAGAATAAGACTGAGGAAGGGAAAGGGAAAGTGGTAGAGAGAGAGAGAAAGGGAGAGAGAGAGAGAGAGAGAGAGAGAGAGGGAGAGAGAGAAAGAAATAAAGAATGAGTGGAAGAGAAAAGAGATAGAGAGAGGGAGTGAATATGAGTCAGAGAGAGAAGGTGAAACAGGGTGATGATGAGAGGAAGAAAACAATGATGGAAGAGCGAGGGCAGAGGAGGAGAGAAGCAGAGACCTGATCATGTGTAAGCCCACTAAACCCACAGAGAGCAGCGAAACCTAATTATTATACTGCTGCGCACCAGACAGACAGCCAGCGCCCTGAGCCAAGCACCAAGCCAAGGCTAAGATGAGCCAACGCGTCAGGAATCCACCGGCCGACCGACCGACCGAACGCACCCCCCAACACACACACAGACACACACACACACACACAGTAAACGCCTCACAGCTGATGTCACTGAAAATGCCATGTGGAAGTGATTCACTTCAGCAGCACCAGTCAAAAGGTGCTCATATGACCGAGTCTGTCAACGAACTGCCACAAAGTCTCTGGAAAGGCAAAACACCAGACTAGGAGGTAAAAAAAAACATAAAGTAAAGTGTATGGGTCACATTTCCTGTCCTTGCTAATCATGTGAAAATAGGAATGACTGAAGATTAAATCAAGGCAATCCCCACATGAGCAATGCCTCCATCTGATCTGCTCATCTTAATATTACTGTCAAAATACAGCTTTGCGCCTTGACAGATATTGTGCTTCTCCTGTGGGATGCTGCTTCCTGTAAAAAACTCAAATATTTATCAGGGGAAGTGTCTTTCGCTGGATGTTCAAGACAGAATCGCAGAGCCTCTAAGTTTGACAATATTATAAAACCAAGTTTTTTTGTGCGCTATGTTAGAGTACCACCAAGTTAACTAAAACAACAAAGCACATGCTACATACCAGTGACTGTAGACAGTGTAATTACTAATGCTTACTGTAACTAAAACTATGCATGCAATATGTAGCCTCCTTCCATGTTCAGTATTAAAGCTTTACTGAAAGGACACATGGGGTGTAGGTATTCACCACCCATGGTGATTCAATTAATGTGATCCAGCATGGCACTCATAAGCCACCCACCCCCCTCTTCTTCATTCCATGAGCGAGAGAACATTTGCCCGGTGAAGGGCTTAACGTGGACAGGTTGGCACTGGGGACACTGGGGGGTTGGGGGGAAATGTCCCCTGTTGTTTGAGCATGGCATGACCCTAAGTTATTCATTGTATTTATAAGGAGAGAAGGTGAGAGGAGAGTGGGGAAAAGGACAGAAAAGTGGAGAGGAGAGGAGAGGAGAGGAGAGGAGAGGAGAGGAGAGGAGAGGAGAGGAGAGGAGAGGAAAGGACGGGAGAGGAAAGGAGAGGAAAGGAAGGGAGAGGAAAGGAGAGGAAAGGAAGGGAGAGGAGTGGGGAAGAGGATAGGAAAGTGGAGAAGAGGGGAGAAAAGAGGAGAGGAGAGGAGAGGAGAGAAGGCGAGAGGAGAGTGGGGAAGAGGATAGGAAAGTGCAGAGGAGAGGAGAAAAGAGGAGAGGAGAGGAAAGGAGAGGAGAGGAAGGGAGATGATAGTAGAGGAAAGGAAGGGAGAGGAGAGTAGAGGAAAGGAAGGGAGAGGAAAGGAAAGGAGAGGAGAGGAGAGGAAGGGAGAGGAGAGGAGAGTAGAGGAAAGGAAGGGAGAGGAAAGGAAAGGAGAGGAGAGGAGAGGAGAGGAGAGGAGAGGAAGGGAGAGGAGAGGAGAGTAGAGGAAAGGAAGGGAGAGGAGAGGAGAGGAGAAGAGAGGAGAGGAGAATAGAGGAAAATAGAGGAGAGGAAGGGAGAGGATGTGAGGGCAGAGGAGAGGAAGTGAGGGCAGAGGAGGGGAGGACAAGGGGACAAGAGCAAAACATAGGGCAAAGGACAGAAAAATAGAGGAGAGAAGAGGAGAGGGGGAGAAATGAGAGGAAAGGAAATGGAGATGGAGAGAAGAAAGAGGAGGGGAGAGGAGAGGAGAGAGAGTACAAACCAGTGCTGATTAAGGCAATCTTTTAATGTGAACTCGGGGTGATTATGGAGACAAAGTCTTGAGAGTAATGTGGAGGAGAGGCCACAGCAAGGCAGTGGGGGCATGGGGCAGGGAGGAGGATCGACAGGCCTGTGTGTGCGCTTGTGTGTGTGTGTGTGTGTGTGTTAATGGGTGGTTTGTGTGTGTGTGGACAGACATAGAGCAGGTCAGGCATTCTCCTGGACAACTGCATTGTTTGTAGAGCTGGTTGGAAGCAGTGTGTGTGTGTGTGTGTGTGTGTGTGTGTGTGTGTGTGTGTGTGTTTATGCAGGGGGTGGGGGCTCCAAGACAGGAAGCATTTGGGCAGACAGGGAACAGCACAGGGAATGCCGCCGACTTTGATGAGCAGCAGCCTTGGATTCCTCAGCCTCTCATAACATGAAATAACGTAACATAAAACCACCCAACCTCACCACCTCCTCCTGCCTCCACCCCTTCTCCCCTTCCCCTTCTCTCCCTTCTTCCCCTGCCTCTGTGAGCCCTTCAAACACTCCAGCTGGATACCACCCCCTGAAAACCTCTCCTTGAAGCTGGAAAGGAATTTAATATCAGGCTGCTTGCAGGCTGACTGCAGTCTTCAAACATAAAAGGGGAATATATGGGCTTTTTTTCTCCCTCCTAACCACATACAAACTGGCAGACGCAGACTCGTCTGGAGAACCCTCCTTGAAGCTCATTTCTCTCTTGGTCAGCCAGCCAGTGGTCAATGCGAGGAAGGTCATCTGATAAGCTTCAAATCCCCTGACTGGACGGCCCACACTTACTGCCCTGAGGGCCTGATACCACGCAGAGGACAGCACGTGAGCGCGCGCACACACACACACACACACATACACACACACACACACACACACACACACACACAAAGTGCCCCTGGAGTTCAGCCACACCAGCAAGGGAGGTTTTAGAAGAGAGGAGTGAAATCCAGGAAACACACACACACACACACACACACACATACACACAGGGTGACTGGGTAATGCTCACCCTACACTAAAGGATGCTAGTTGTTGTATATCTGGATTTTGGCCACCAATGTTCTCATTGTCTCATCTCCCTCTAAGACAAATATCCAGAGCACTTCTTAATTGCACAATCGTGCACTTTTATCTTATTAACTGAAAACTTCTGAATGGGCAAAATAGACTGTTGACTAAATGGAAGCAGAAATACTGAGGTATTTGTCCACCATTTATTGAAGTATTGACAAGAGATGGATTGTGGTGGAAACGCACAATGCCTGCCGGTGTGGTGCGCGTCATTTTACCCAATGCATACTTTCTGTCACCAATCACGAAACAGGAATCCATAACCATGAAAGAATGACACACGAGTGATTCCATTCGGGAGAAGTGATTTCTGGGAGGCTCTTGACCTCCGTTCATCCTTCCTTCCCTCCCACACAAAGAAACACTCTATATAGCCACCGGTCATTTACTGTATCCTGTGACCGTATTTGGGGTGCCTCTCGGTAAGCGGCGCAGCGAGATTACAGTGGGCGCTTGTTCAAACCAAACTTCGTAGCCATGTACTTACAGTCTGCTTTGGTTGCAATCGCTTCTGTCGCGCAAAGTGAAGTTTAAATGATCATGCATGTTGGCTATTACTTTGTTATTGTGATTTAACAACACCCCACTCACACATCTTATATGCCAATTCTTTAACACGGTGTTATGTTTCTGTTACAGTGAGTCGACGGAGAGCCCGTAAAATGCTGGTCATTTATCTTCAGCAAGGGTTTGCTGATGGTAGGCTACACGCCGGAGTACCTGCTCGAGTCATGGAGTTGCACAGCGTTCCAATTCCAAATGGAATGTCGACCGGGAGAGGGGGAGCAGGGGGAGGGGAATCCACGGCCAGATGACCGTCACTTTTACACACATATAGATGGGCTGCCAATTTTTATTTTGTATCAAACAGCCCTGTCCATCCCTTCCTGTATGCACATTTGCTGTGTGGGCTACACGGTTTGACAACAATAGCCTACTTAAACACACTGCCAATAAGGGTTGTGTGCTTAGTTTACAGCAACTAACATGACATGCGTTTAATCTAAACTACTGGTCATCAGTCGACCAGCAGAATATCTGCTTGTATAATTGGAATTGTAAAATTAAAAAAAAATCAGATCAAATTATGAACCAAATGCAAATCATATATCAAGGGAAGACGACAACCACACATCAGCAGACGTAGCCTTCACTGGTAATATACACCAACCACACAAACCTTTACAAGATGCAGAAAGGTATTCGCTGTTACATTTAGTCGTAGCGCAAAACCAACTGAATAAGTAGATCACAACGGCAATTTCAAACGCTGAAGAGTATTCTAAACACATTTTATTGGGGCACAACTTGTGCTTTTCTCTTCGAAGTTTAAGGCATATGAGCATATCCGTTCAAATGGATATATAACTGGTAAAAAAAATAACCCGTAATAAAAACCATCGACTGTCGCACCATCATGAGAGGGAAGGCCATATAACAGTTTAAAAAAAGTAAGCGGTTCACATTCTTCTGGGGTTATCCCGGATCATCAGCCCTCCTGCTTACCGTGTTCAGTCACAGCGAGACTCCAGAACGCACATCAGACTGCACTTAAGAAAAAAACACGTACAATATGCTAATAAAAACGCAAAAGATCTGTATCACTCACTAGTACTTGGCGCGAGCAGACGGGCGACTGAAAACTCATCCAAATGGTAAGATCTCCGAGTTGAGTAGTTCGAGGCTGTTACTCCTCTGTGAGACTTGGGCAGACTGCTCTTGTTGCAGGCAGCACAACTAACTGATGTCACCAGGAGGGGAGGAGACTGCTGGCCACCGACGTTCGCGCAGCTGTCATTCTTGCTATGCATTGCCTGAGCTTAGGTGTCTATTGACATTTCAATTTCATTTGTTTTTGTTTTTTTTTTTCATTACATTCGTGATTCATGAGCCACTTTCTAACCGCTTAATTCGCCGTTTTTAAAAGTTTATAGAGTTGTTTGAAAACACACGTGTGCGCTCGCGCCAGCACACACACAGTGGCAGGGACACATACGTGGACTGAATTCCAGAAAAAGCCATCTTGTTTACAAACAAAAGCGCTTTCACAAGTTAGACAACGATCTTGTGCTTACACATCAATAGCCTAGCCTATAGCAAACTTAGGATACTGGTGTGTGACAGCGTGAAAAAGACTTACATCACAAGGAGAACACTAATGTATTTTACAACAAACTAATGCCCTGTTTGAACAATGAATGAGCACTCTAAGGGTAGGATGACTTCAGAAACACTCCCGTTTGTGTGACCTCGGTGACTCGGACAGTCAGTTTTAGCTTCTAGTTGGCCTCTCTCTCTCTCCCTCCCTCTCTCTCTCCAGTGACAGCCGCTTGATGAGATAGGCCTACTACTTCAGTCAGTCACGATGCCCATGAAAAGAGCAATGAATCATGGCCCAGCCTGATGAGCTGCCAACATAAAACAAAAGTGCAACGCGAAAGGATACTTCACATCACGTCTTTCTTTGCCCCAAATAACCTTGTGACATTATAAGCGCTTTCTTTTGCTTCAGATGATGATCGCGTAATAACATTATTGGACCCACATGACAGCCAGGATCAAATGGAAAATGTTGTTTTCAGTCTTAGTGTAACCGAGTTTCTATTTTGAGGATGAGTTTATGGATGTGTAAATTGAATTGGCTCAGATGCAGGGCTTATAGACAAACATCTTTACGCTCGAGCAGAAGCCATAGCACATCATTAGGTCGGTTGGCCGTGTGTGTGTGGCGGGCTATTTCCACCGCGGGAGACGGGCAAAACGACGATAAGTGAGGAGGCGAATGATCAAGAGCTGCAGGGTGTATGGGATGAGGCATTAGCATACAGAAACAAGTCATTATACGGACCACGGGGGGGGCACACACACACACACACACACACACACACCTTTTTCACACCTTCGTAACTACTACACATGCAAATAAATAAACACACACACACACACACAACTCAAATGGATTTGTTAAATTAAGTAGAATAAATCTGAGATGCCCCATTTCCCAGCACACAGTGCATTTGTCAGCTCTACTATTCATATCGCTGCATTACATCATGCTGGAACTACAAAGGGATACAGATAACAGAGCACAAACACTCACTGATCTGACAATGCGAAATGATTGAAATGACATTAGAACAGAAAAGCTACTGCCGACAACATCAGAAAACAAACCAGAGAAAGACAGAGAGAGAGAGAGAGAGAGAGAGAGTGTGTGTGTGTGTGTTTGTCTGTCTGTGCGCGCATAGCCGTGGCTCTGTGTCAGCCCAGCTCATGATGATGAGACAGTGGATGTAAACAGCAGACTGCGCTTTCTAATTTAGGCCTTGTTTTCAAATTCACTACCACAGGTCTGGCTCCTGACAGCGTCAGCATCATCCTCGCCACAAAAGGGCCATTTTTGTCCTGCGGGATTGCATAGTCCTACCTCAAGAATATATATTTTTTTGTCCTGCGGGCTTGCACAGTCTTACCTCTGGGCTATACTTTGGACTTTCTCTCAAGCCACGACTGAGTCAGGGGTTGACTGTTTTCAACAATAATCCCTCACTGAGTCTACAGTGTCTTTCACCTAGTGTACAATGTCCCTATATATGTTGTTTCTATACAGTATGTTGCTTTTATCACTTTGTTAATCTTAATTTTATGGAACAGTTTCCTGGGGTGACGTAAAAGGCCCTTTAAATAAAACGTCTCACTATTATTATCATTATTATTATTGTCGTCCACACTGGAAGGAATGTGCACTAGTGCCCAGGCCCAGCTCACAGAGTCACATTCATTTCCTTATCGGGTGCCCTTGTCTCATCCTGCCAAGAGAGTGCAGTCCTAATAGAATGTCCTGGACAGGATCTCTCACCTGGCGAATGGAAAAAGGAATGGCGGAGGAGGATAAACACACAGTCTGCATGAATATGTAAACTGTTTTACTGTCTGCCTGTGGCCTTTTTTTTGCAGCGGCTGTTCTAAAGGAATGAGATTCTCTGGTTAAACAGTGTAAATGTTTTATATATGTTTAGAATACTGCCAGAGCTGCTAAGTGTAGGATGACTTCAGAAACACTCCCGTTTGTGTGACCTCGGTGACTCAGACAGTCAGTTTTAGCCTCTGGCTGGCTTCTCTCTCTCTCTCTCTCTCACTCTCTCTCTCTCACTCTCTGTCTCTTTTGCTCTCTCTCTGTCTCTGTGTCTTTCGCTCTCCCTCTCTTCATATCTCTCTCTCTCTCTAACTATCCCCCTCTCTCTGTCTGTCTCTCTCTGTCTGTCTGTCTATCTGTCTGTCTCTTTCTCTCTCTCTCTCTCTGTATGTGTGTGTGTGAGAGAGAGACAATTACTAGACAATTAGTAGTAGAAATAAACTCTCTTAAAGTACAATTAGGTTCAGCAGATCTGTATTTAATGAACTTATTTCA
>CM050220.1:26628423-26658423 GCA_027475355.1 Coilia nasus | reverse complement strand
GATGTATACGTAGCGAAAGAAACAGCTTGATCCAAACAAAAAGTAGTAGTAGCCTGTAGTCATATAGAAATGGCGTTAAATGATTTTTTTCGGACTTGTGAGGTGAACATGAGAGTGGCTGGTGTTGGTCATTCAATATTGATATTTGAAAAACGAATTAGTGCGATCAAAGGCGAAATGACCACAACAACAGCGTTCTCGCAAAGCCCCATCGACTTGGCTACCAGCGGGGCTAACTGATAAATTAAACTTTTAATGAAGCCGGTCATTGCAAAAACGCCCTTTCCCGCAACAAATGCTTCAAGGGCTGCCCTTTGCTCTATTTTCAGATAGAACTTCCCTTTAAATTCGTCCTAAACAGCAGCTACAGATGCATTGAAATCTTATGGTTGCTCCACGTTCGCCATGTAGACAGTGACTGAGATAGATTTCCGGTCGCTAAACTACCGCGTCCCTGCCTTTTGAAATGCTCGATTTTCATTGGCCCCCTATCTGAGGGCTGAGCAGAAATGGTTTACATAGGCAGCTTGGCCAGACTGACTTGCTCGCGAAATGTAAATGCAGCGTCACAGGCAGTATGGGCACACCCAGGCTAAAAGAGGCCATGGTTGTGTTGTCTATGAGGGCAGGAAGAACTCTGTAACACTGTCTTCCCTGATCTGGGAAAAGGGTAGCACAGGTCGAGGTGCTCCAAGGTGTTTCTGATTCTTGTTTTACATGAATATTTCCTAGGTTAAATAATTCATCAAACCATTTCCCCTGCTCTGTGAACTGACCCCAATAAATCCTGGTCATGTTCCAGCGAGTTCTCTGAGTCAAATTTGGAATGTGTCTGAATCCTAGGCATGTTCTGGTGACTCTGAGATTAATCGGAAACCTGTCATGGCCATATTCCGCTGATTCTACAAGTAGAATTTGGAACGTGTCTAAACCATGTCACTGTTCCAGGGATTTTTTCAAGTAGAATTTGACTCACAGCCATGTTCCACTGATTCAGCAAGCAGAAATCAGAATGGGTCTAAACAACAGCCCTCTTCCAATATTTCCACAAGTACAAAAAACTGTGTATTCTGTTGCTGCTGTGTTGGGGCTGTTTGCCTTTTCCTGGCTTCAGCTGGAATGGATGGACTGGTCTGGGCAGCATCAGGCTGAGCCACACACTGTGGTGTTTTTGAGAAGCTCCACTGAGTGTAATCCCCCTCTGAGGAGTAGCCAGCCATTAGGCAGCTCAATTACTGCGCTGTGCCTCTTGTTTTTGTTTTGCAGCCGTCGACGTGAAGGGAATGACTACCAGCAGCGCTTTGGCAATGACGAGCGGCTGGATAAAGGGATTAGTCTGCACGGTATCCTTCACCAGTCCACTGACCCAGAGAGCGGGCAAAACCGCACAGCTACTATTTACGATCTGCAGGCGGTTGCCAGGAAGACGGGAGAGTGACAGGACGACGTCACAGCGCTCAAACACGAGGTGACACAAACAGAGTTAAAGTGATCCGCGTGATCAGATAAAGCGGGAGCTGTCTGGTGCCTCGGTGCCAAACCAGGCAGCAGACCGGGGGTTTATCAGCAGTGTGTTAATCCCTCCTAATCCGCCACAATTAGTCCAAAGGCCTTTTACACCCGCGTTTTTTGGCCCTGTTCACTTCGCTTGTCTCATGCTGTTGTTGATCAGAAGAAGCAGGGTGTAAGCTCACACGAAGGACACATCCAGCCGTGTTTCTCACACACACACAAGGTCGATACATCAACGTTAGTGTGGCCTGCTAAGTAGGTCAGTGGCATTGCTCCTGTACATATAAACTTTTCACCTCTGTTTTCGTGTGCGTGTGTGTGTGCGCGTCCACTGTGTGGAAGTCTGCGTGCATGTGTCATTCTCTCCATCACTAAGCTCTGCTCATTACATCAGTTGAGATGATGGGAGGGGATTTTGACCCTGTCTCACTCCTCCACCCACCCAGTTCTGCTGACAGATAGGTGAGCCGTCAGGAAGTCATGGTGGTCAGGGTCAGGGTGGGGCTGGTTACAGAGACAGAGAGTGTCCACAGACATGCCACATTAGCTCTCCTCTAGACTCCCTTCTCCAGAGCCCATGGGATTGATCGAGCTGTGCTGTGGCGCCAGGCTGTGAGTGAGCAGGAGCCTGGCGAGAGGAAATCAGCCATGGGCAAGAGGATGTGCAGCTACACTTTCTATGAAGCTTGTATTCACAAAACACATTAATAAAGGCTAATAATGCATTCATAAAGTATGTAAAGTATTCATAACTATTCATACACACTCATGCTGTACGGCTAAGGCATTATAATGCTTTGTCACAAGCCCTATTCTAACTTCAAGTGACACAGTGCATTCTTGGTTATATAGTTTTACCTGGCTGAGTGCAGTCATAAGTATGTGTAACTATACTAATATATACTATACTAATACTAATGTCAACAATTATTAACCTTTATGAAGGCATTACAACCCTTCATGAATATATTTATAGTCTTATGAATACAAGCTACTTACCATCTGTGCTTCAAGATTTTGCCAGAGACACATGCAGCCAGCATCTATACTGACCAGTAATAGGCAGAGGCAAAGCTAGCCAGCAGGCAACACAGCTAACTGCTTGGAGCCCCAGAGCCACCAAAGGGCTGACAACCTTAAAACTACAATGATGGCAATGTCGTTTTTAATAAAAATGGTGGGCTTTTGCCAAAGAGTCTAGAACCTCTGGTAACAGGGGTAAGGGTCGGCAGTCCCCTTACAGCACTTGCTGTTACAAACAGTAGTTAAACTTTAATCAGAATCAGAATCAGAATCAGCTGTATTGGCCAAGTATACTTATGTATACAAGGAATTTGACTCCGGCAGATGTTAGCTCTCTATACACATAACACAGAACGTAATACAATACAATAAATACAATAGACTAAACAAGTATGTGTACTTGTATTGCACAGTAGGGACAACAATATACAATATACTTACAGGCACCCAATATGGGCAATAATGTACAAGTAGACACATGGTGTCACAGTGGGTTAAACAACCGGTAAAAAAGAGTCTTGAGTTGCTGGGCAGGGGACACCTAGGCAAGTCTTTACTTGTGTCATGTGCAAGAGAAGCGCTGGGGGGGAATACAAGGGCATAACAGTAAGCATATACACATATGTGCATGTATGTATGTATGCATGTGTAGTTCAGCTGTTCAGTAGGGTGATGGCAGTGGGGAAGAAGCTGTTTTTGTGTCTGGTAGTTTTGGTGCGCAGGGATCTGTAGCGTCTACCAGAGGGAAGGAGGTCGAAGAGGGTGTGTGCAGGGTAAGAGGGGTCTTTGATTATGTTCTCTGCCCGCTTCCTGGTCCTCCCAATGTACAAGTCCTGGAGGGAGGGCAGGGGGGCACCGATGATTTTTTCAGCAGTCCGAATTGTGCGCTGTAGTCTGTGTTTGTCATGTTGTGTGGCTGCTCCAAACCAGACTGTGATGGACGAGCAGAGGATGGATTCTACTACAGCTGTGTAGAAGGTCACCAACAGTTCTTGTGGTAGGCCATGCTTCCGCAGCTGGCGTAGGAAGTACATCCTCTGCTGAGCCTTTTTGAGGATGGCGTTGATGTTGGACTCCCACTTCAGGTCCTGAGAGATGATGGATCCCAGAAACTTGAAAGAGTCCACATTTGATACTGGGCTGTGGGATATTGTGAGGGGGTGCAGCAGTGAGGGGTGCTTCCTGAAGTCCACAACCATCTCGACAGTCTTTAGTGCGTTAAGTTGTAGATTGTGTTGGCTGCACCAGAGCACCAGCTTGTCAACCTCCTGTCTGTATGTCAACCTCCTGTCTGTATGTTAATAGACTGAACCTGTTTTTTAATCTGCATCTTTTTGTAGTCCAAAGAGCTGAGTTAACCCTGTTAGTTATCCTTGTGGACTATCATAATACCAAATGGTAGGCAAACATTAAATGCTTATAAAGGGTAAAGATCCTATATTATGCCCTTTTTGCAACAAGTTAACATAGCTCTCTAAACTCCACTGAACATGTGTTCGAAGTAGTTTGTTGAAAATTCCTCTCAGATTAGGCACTTTCGCCTACCCCTCTACCCCTCTGGGTAAGAACAGGCTGTTTCTCATTAGAATTCCTACATGCTAGTGAGCCGCTACTGCTCATGCCTCAGCTGTCTAGAAAATACTGTATTTCAGTTCAGCAAACATCTTGAAATGCATTTTTATAAATTCCCAAGTGTGGAAATGGCTCAATTGACTTGGTTTGCAATGTATCATAGTGGTAGAAACTATCCTAGCCTATGTGTTAGCTGTTAGTGTTCGCTTGTGCTAAATGTCAAAGATAACTGGTTAGTTTGTGCTAAACTGCAAAAGAAATACACTGATAGACAGAAACACAATTCACACAGATAGTCGGAAGTGACCCGTCATTGAGGCAAAGTTTGGTGGCTAATCCAAGTTCATACTGTCCACGGTTGAGGGAGCAGTCGTCCTTGAAGTAGCATCATGCTGGAGATGACAGGTGTTGTTGCTGGTGTTGTTGTTAGTGTTAATATTAATATTATCATAGTGGTAGCACTAGTAGTATTATGATTAGTATTGTTGTCATTATCATGTAACTCTGCTGTATGCATGTATGTGTACAGGCATGTATGTATGTATGTATGTATGTATGTATGTATGTATGTATGTATGTATGTATGTATGTATGTATGTGACAAATAAAAAACATTGTGTCCTTGTATGAAACTGACTGTAATTCTGACAGCAAGTCAACACAACAATGCAAATCCTAACATCATTTTATATGTCTACAGTATAATGGCGAGGCTCCCAACACCCTGTTTGTTCATGTTAGCGTGACAGCATGGCCCAAGGAGAATGTGTGTGTGTGTTTATTTGGGCAGTGGCTTGAGATGACGAGTCTATGTTTACCCAGAACAGAACCTCGCCAGGGTGTTCATTTCAGCACGACGCTGTTGTCAGTGTTGTATGTTGTGTATGTGTGTGTGTGTGTATGTAATCATTGTGGGACTTCTTCCGCATGGCTGGATGAGTAGCGAGCGCATGATTCAGGTCCTGCTTGTGTTTGCACTGGAGGCTGAAGTATTGCAGCTGTAACCACATCTCTGAGATGTTGTTATTCAGTGTGTCAGGAATGTAAGCGCTGAGACAGAGGAGGAGACAGAGGAATACACATAGAAGGGCAAAACAGTCAAGGCAAGCTTATTTATCTTATTTATACAGCACCCACTGATACACACTGGTGCTTTATAAGTAAGCCTACCTCAGAAACGGGCAAGGAATAGACATGCCATCATAATGCATGATTAAACACAGTTACAAGAGCAGAGACAAATGAAAAAGAATATACTGTAGAGGTGCAAGACTAAACAAAACAGAATAAGAAGTGTTTGGTTTGCAGGTCTGAAGAAGAACATCAATAGTTTTGGATTTGGATTTCAGTGTAGATTTGAAAGTGATAGCCATTAGTACACCTTTGAGACTTCAGGAAACTGTACAACAGTCAGCAGCATAGCAACTAAATACTGCCTGACAGTGTGCTGTGCTGACATTAGGCATCACCACAACAGATTTCACTGCAGTGGTCAGAGAGGTCTGGCAGCTGTGTACTGCTGTAATATTGTGTAACTGTGAGGTATTTCAGTTCTGCCCCATTTACTGATTATAGGCGCAGTGTGCTATTCTGGTCCCACATAGATTTGTCAAATTCAGCAAATTGCTCTTTGTCCTCCAGTTGTCCATTTAGCGTTTGCACTTAAAAAACTGCACACACACACTCTCTTTGGGGTATTGTTCCAGAAAGCGGGTT
The DNA here is from genome assembly GCA_027475355.1 of Coilia nasus. Lineage (NCBI taxonomy): Eukaryota > Metazoa > Chordata > Actinopteri > Clupeiformes > Engraulidae > Coilia > Coilia nasus. The sequence continues at coordinate 26,652,600 of CM050220.1, read as the reverse complement.
TAATTACTTTACCTGGATATGTTACATTGAGGCAAGTGGTAAAGCTTCAAATGAACAGCCTTTCTGGTTTTGTTTTGTCAGGAAATGAAGCCACGAGTGTTTTTTTTATTTTGAGGTCTACCGCTGACTCTGAGTTGACTAACCTGGGTTAGCCACTGAACCACCTACTTGGAATACCCCTTTGGCTCTGTAAATGAGAAACAAACATAGGGGCATAAACGATTTCAGCCAATCAGGTTGGTACTTTAGCAGCACGGAACAGAGAAGGATGTTATGATTGGCTGTAGAAATCTCTCTCTCTCACACGCACACGCACACACACACACACACACACACACACATATGGATTTGACAGCCTAATGGGTTCAGACTATGGGCATAGGAGGTTCAGACAATCTTGAGCCTTGAAACTCTGAGAGATCTTCCCATAGTCCCATCCAACCATGTGTCACTCTGCATAGTAAATACACTGTTTGCCTCCAGTCACTGTCCACACAATATAACTGTACCACATGCTACCCTTACAGTACAAATACAAACATGCTATTTATACACTGTAAATACTAACATTCAATTTAATCAGAATAAGTTAGTGACTGTAACTTCATTTTGATCAATATGTCAACAACACTTACTTAATATAAGTTACCAGTAATATGACATTGAAAATGCAAACCAACATAGACATTTTAAGTTCAGATCACGAAGAAAAAACTAGTACACCACTTGGTCTGAATCCCATTACACCCCTTGGCCGTACCCCTTTCCCCTACCCCTCCGGTTTGCTCGTGCACGTGTAGGGGTAGGGGTGTCCCATTTCCCCTGAGGGCAGAGGGGTAGGGGGAAGTGGTAGGGCTATATACCCCTCCAAACGAAGATTTTTCAGAGGCACACTCCAGACAGAGGGGTATGAGCATTTTCTCAGAATGCCTTGCGAATCACCAGCAAGATGGCTGCAACGACAAGTACAGAGACCTAGTTCACAAAAGTATTTTCTCCATTATTTGCGGTTGAAAAATTGTGTTAACCGCTGTATTGTCTTAAGTTTAACATTGTTCCAATGCGTAATGGTCATTTTCTTTATAAAATACAGACAAAAAAATCGCTAGTACTGTATTAAGTAGTGTAATGTTATTTGTGACCTTGAGTGATCGGTTGATGCATGGAATTGCATGGAAGTTGTGAACGAATTGCGAGTGTCGGTGCAACACAGTTATTTCGATATTGTAACCCAAGTAATTGCAAGCAATATCATTGGTTTAGCCTTGGAAAATCTGGGGTTGTGTTCGTTCAAATGGTATGCGTGTCATTCTGCTGTGACGGTGTTACTTTTTTGTTTTGGGAACCGGGAATGCTGGCTAGCTCATTGCGTTTGTAACAGTTTACAAGCAACTGACGGGTTCACTCGTACTTGCTGCCCCGAAGACTAGCATTGTAAGCCCATTCTGCAGAAACGTTAAAAATTGTTTAGTTCAGAATGCAACCGTAAAAAGATGACAATAGCCCACGCAACAGAGACCACCACAGCTGCAGTCGGCATGTTGGATTTCTGGCAAAAGCTTGTCGCGTCTGCTTACGTAAAAACTGGCAGAGACTACTGATGACGTATGTCATTGTTGAAGTGGTGTCCCAATTCATAGGGGTTGACTTCCAACCCCTACCCATTGTTGCTCAGTTTCAGGGGGCAAGGGGCAAGGGATAGGGGTAGGGGAAGGGGTATAAATCAGAAATGGGATTCAGCCCATTCTCTTGCACGCTGGCGTGCTCTGTGAAGTTGAAGTCAGAAAACACTAGTCACTCTGGAGGAATGCTGCTTTTTTCTCAGGGATCCATCTACAAATTCACTGGTGAGTAAATACCTGGTACTGTTTGGTGTTTGATTAATTCAGATGTTTGAGTTATGTTCGATATACCTGCCTAACTTACCAGAAGGACGGACAGAAGCAACCCTTGAAATCTCGTAGAGGAGAGGATCTCGTAGAAGAAATGAAAAAGATGAATGAAACATTCTCTATCCGACGTCGGGAGATAGTCAAATACAAGCCTGCTATACAGTGTGGTGGAACGATGGTTGGCCCTCTTCAGAGAAGGCCAGGTAAGTTTGTATGTAATTTATTGAAAGTAAAATGAATTACTGGTGGTCAGATGTTTTAAGACTCAACTATGCCTAATGATACTGTATCTGACAGAAAAAATTAGTACATCCCTCCCATTTTGTATTTGTCATGAACACAAACATTTGGTACATCGCAGAATAACAAAGTGCCAGCTAATATTAACTGTATTGGGCCTCGCGAAAACAAAATTAAAACTTAAACTCTATACTACAGTAATTCAGGTATGTTAGCTGCTGCTTTGTTCAGTATATGATTATTTCTTATACCTGAACTGGAATGACAGGGTTATGGATTTACTACCTATTGCCCCAGTATTGACCAGGTATTGCAATGACTCTGTCTGTGTGTGTGTCTGTCCACCTGCAATGACCCTGTCCGTTCACATGGGGGATGCAATTCACATGGGGGTTGCCGTCTCTAATTGCGCTTGTTCACACCTGCTTTTTCTTTAAATTATTTTTCCTTCTCTTTTCCTACCCCACATATTTTTCCGATATGCAATGAGTTTACCAGTGTAGCCAGCAAGAGTCTTGAGAGAGGGTTCTTTGCTGGCCTGGAAAAGATTGACACACTGTCTGCAACTTTTCAAGGAAAAAAAGGAACTATTAGGCAGAACTTGATGGAACTTATGCAGGACTTCAGCAGTGTAGTGAGTATTTTGACTTGATATTTCCTCACATTTTATCAAAGGTGTTGTTAGTGTCCCAGAGTCAAGATTACATTAATTTTAGTCATTTCCATGGAAAGGTTCTTATTCTTATTCTACTTATTTGTTTCTGAAGGCTGACCAGAATACTCAAGCCAATACTCAATACATCAAGTCAAGTAGGTTTTTATTCTCGTTTCAGCCATATACACAGTACATAGTGAGACGAGACAACGTTTCACCGGGAACAATTGGTGGTACACGTAACTGTTAAAACACAGTATAGACACAGTATAGACACGTAACTGTTAAAACACAGTATAGACAAGACAGATTCATAATAGTGCCTACATACACTATTGAGGGATTACACAGATTCACTCACCCACTCACACACGCACTAACACACGACTACACACGCACGCTTACACACTCCTGTACACATCTGTACATACAGTACAACACAGTAGTGAACAATACAACACAATTGTAAACAAGGCAGGTCAAGTTTGCAGGTGAACTAGAACAAACACTCTAGACAGGGCATGGCTTTTAGCAGAGAGTAAACAGTAGACTATTCTACATAAATATAAATAATAGCAGCAAGGCTAGTGGTATGATTTGTAAAAAAAAGACTATCCTAAATAAATATAAGTAGTAGCAGCAGAAAAGTGTGGGGGGCATAAAGGTGCAGTGTGCTATGACGCGCTGGTTTGCAACCTGAGTTACAAAGAAATTACAGTCCAAAAACATTGCCCTACAGGTTATTTAGCAGTCTGACTGCCTGCGGGAAGAAGCTCTTCCCCATTCTGGAGGTGCGGGCAGTGATGCTGCGGAACCTTCTACCAGATAGTAGTAAGGTGAATAGTCCATGGGAGGGATGGGAAGTGTCTTTGATGATGTTCCTGGCTTTCCGCAGACAGCGGGAGCTGTAGATGTCTGAGAGGGGGGGCAGAGAGTCTCCAGTGATCTTTTCGGCTGTCCTCACAGTCCGCTGCAGGGCCTTACGGTCCGCAGCGGTGCAGTTGCCGAACCACGCTGTGATGGCGCCGCTGAGGATGCTCTCAATCGTCCCTTTGTAGAAGGTTGTGAGGATGGAGGTTGGGAGATGGGCTTTACGCAGTCTTCTCAGAAAGTACAGACGCTGCTGGGCTTTCTTTGTGATGTGTGTGGTGTTGAGAGTCCATCAGAGGTCGTCAGTTATGTGTATGCCCAGAAGCTTTGTGCTCTGGACAATCTGTACTGGGAGGTTGTTGATGCACAGTGGGTTGTGTTTATGTAAAGTCCGTCTGAAGTCAATGACCAGTTCTTTAGTTTTGTCCACGTTGAGGGACAGGTTGTTGTCGATGCACCAGTTGCTGAGCTGAGCCACCTCCTCTCTGTACGGGGCCTCGTTGCCTCCGCTGATCAGACCCACCACGGTAGTGTCATCGGCAAACTTGATGATGTGGTTTGAGCTGTGCGTTGCCGCACAGTCATGGGTGAGGAGTGTGAACAGCAGCGGACTGAGCACTGTGCTGGAAGTTTTGCTCCCGATCCTGACTGCTTGGGGTCTGCCCACCAGGAAGTCCAGGACCCAGTTGCAGAGGGTTGTGTTCAGGCCAAGTTCACCTAAATTTGTTATAAGCTGCTGAGGGATGATGGTGTTGAATGCTTAGCTGAAGTCAATGAACAGCATCCTGACATATGTGTTCTTTTGGTCCAGGTGAGAGAGAGCCAGGTGGATGGCAGTGTTGATGGCATCGTCTGTGGAGCGATTTGGGCGGTACGCAAACTGCATTGGGTCCAGTGTGGCTGGCAGTTGTGACTTGATGTGTCTCATTACCAGCCTTTCGAAGCACTTCATGATGGTTGATGTCAGTGCAACTGGGCGGTAGTCGTTGAGACAAGTCACTGTGGGTTTCTTCGGAACGGGGATGATGGTGGTGGTCTTGAAGCAGGTGGGAACGACGGTAGTGGCCAGGGAGATTTTGAAGACATCTGTAAGAACATTTGTCAGTTGGTCTGCACACTCCCTCTGCACATTCCCTAACGCTTGGTGGAATGTAAACAACAGTTATGAACACGGACGTAAATTCTCATGGAATGTAGAAAGGTTGGCATCTGACAGTCATGTACTCCACTAGCGGCGAACAGAAGTTGGAAACGAGCACCGCATTCCTGCACCATTCGTTGTTGACGTAAATGCATAGCCCACCTCCCCTGGTTTTACCTGACAGTGCAGCATTCCTGCACAATTCGTTGTTGACGTAAATGCATAGCCCACCTCCCCTGGTTTTACCTGACAGTGCAGCATCCCTGCACCATTCGTTGTTGACGTAAATGCATAGCCCACCTCCCCTGGTTTTACCTGACAGTGCAGCATTCCTGTCGGCTCGGAAGGCTAGCAGTCCTGGTAGCTGGATGACGGAGTCCGGTACACTGTCGTTGAGCCATGTTTCCACAAACATGAAAACATTACAGTCCCTGTATATCCTTTGAGTATCCCGGTGTAGTTGGATGTAGTCCAGTTTGTTGTCTAAAGAGCAGACATTCGCTAGCAGGATGGAAGGGACAGGTGGCCTGCCCTCTTACCCCGCTTCCGGGTTCTTGCACACTGCTTCCGAGGTCTCCTCTCCCAGCAAGCTTTGTTTGGAGACCCCGCCGGCTGGTGTGCTGGATCCCCCAGCAGGCAAAGTTCACGGAGAACACAGAGTGTGCTCTCTGTGATAGAAGTGACTGCATTTCTACCGATCTGCAGTAAAGTATTCCTATTGTAACCTTGTGTTCCAAATTCCCGACACATATTCCATAGTTCCTGCTAAAAAGAGCCTATGCCAGGCAGTGGAAACATAAACAAAACACCAACGTTTTGACCACGGTGTGGCCGCTGCGTGTTAACGCGCCACCATCTTGGATCAATGTCCCAGATTTTTTTTTTTTTGTCTTTGTTTCAACTTTTATTGTCTCTGCTTCATTAGACATCAGATGTGACGGCCCAGCACGCCCTTGTCCTGAAAGGAATTCCTGTTTTACTTGGGGACAAGCCTAATGAATTGTTCAAGCCTTTGTAAGTATTTTCAAACTGTTGCATAGCAGACAACACAGAACCACAGAGCAGCTGAGAAGATAATGCACGTGTGGTGGTTTTTAAAAGAACTAGATAATTTAATGGGTTTGCCACCAGTTTCTCACACCCAGAGACCCGGGTTCAAGACCCAATACAGGCTTACCACCTGACACATTCTGCCTCTCATGGCATTCAGTGACCTCATCTAACTTTTAGCTTTTAGTTAAAAATGTTTGGAATGTACTAATTACCTGTTCCCCCAGAGGGGGTTGACCAGGTATTGCAATAACCCAGTCCTTGTGTGTGTGTGTGTCTGTCTGTCTTTTTGTGTGTCTGTCCGCCCACAATGACCCTGTCCGTCCACATGGGGGACTAGGTTGCCATCTCTGATTGTGCTTGTTTTTCTATTGTTTTTGAATATGGCATTGTTTTGGCTCATTTATCAACAGTAATGAATCGTGTTAAAGTACACCTTGTCTGCAATGAAACATGTTTCAGTAATGCTCTTGGACTGTTCCACTACATGTGGCACTAAAAGCTTGAAGTGTGTGTAGTAAAAGATGGAATAGTGAAAGCTTTTAACATGGTCTTTCATGCTATTTTATCTGGTAGCATCACAGTCGAGACAAACATTTTGGCCAAACCCATCTTCAGCATGGCTCAGGCTCAAAACATCTTGACTGCACATGATGCATTTTGGTCACCCTTAACTGCTGTCAGCTAATTGTCAACTGAACAAATTCTAAGACTTGGCATAATTTGTTTTTGCAGCATGCAGAGGTGGAAGTAATTATCGCCTCCATAACTGTGGGAGAGCTCACCATTCTTGGTGGAATGGCGAATATCCTGCGGCGTCCCATGAGATCGTTCTGGGGGCAGTGCTGTCTTGGACGACATTCAGGACTTGCCCTTGGCTGTGTGTCTTTTGTTTGGCCTCACCTACGCTCTACATCTTGACTATCCAAAATGTATGTCTAATAGCCTGCGATTTATTCAGTCTGTTCTAGGATTGGGACATACCACCCTCCCACTGAAGTTGCTTACTCTACAAAATGATCTACTTAGATTGTGGAAAGTAAAAGGTTTATTTTTGTGTTGTGTACAGTCATATTGCCACATACCTGTTTAGATTATGGATTTCATTTTATATTTTAAGCCTAATGTCTTAACCTGCAACCAAAAATTGCATGTTCTTCATGTTTGCACATTTGTGGCATTTTTTTGAAATTGTACCCTTGTGATGTTGCCAGAAAAGTCTCGGTGCAATGAATTTTTGTAATTGGTAATTCTACAAAAAATAAATATTGTTGATGCTTTTACAACCCCTTTGTACTGATTTTTAAACAATGATTTGTATATTTATTGTCAGTTTAAAAGCAACTGTAAACTGAACTACAAAACATTAAGTTTTACTAAATGTTTCAATGTGTGTCTAATAAATAAAAATAAGTCATGGCCACTTAAAAAAAGTGAGCTGATTAAGTATCACTTACTCAGAATAAACAAGCTGCATTTACTTCAAAAGAATAAGGAGTACTTAGAAAAAACAAGCTGAGTTCACTTAAAAAATAAAAGTTTATTTAGTAGTGTTAACTCAGTAATGGTTATCAGTGCAGCTTAATTATTGTAAGTCTATTGAATGCAATGAGTTTCCACACATTTTCTAAGTAAGGTCAACAAGTTACATTTTACAGTGTAGGAGGCCCAGCAGTGCACACAGAACAATCAGGATCAGGCACGAGTTCAGCTAATGCATAATTAATAATTAAATAATTAAATAAATAAACAATAAAAAACAAACACGTCATAAATAAATGAATGTATTATTAATGAATAAAACATGAATTTGTTTTACTGTTGGTGTATAGGTTCTTGCTTAGTGAACAGACTCTCCTGGTTGAGTTTCTTTGCTTGCTTGGTAGTTGTGCTCCAGGAATACAGATGATGATGTCTGTCCTTATGTGAAAGCCATGCATGGACACACTACTGCTCATGTACAGTAGTTGTAGCTGTGTTGCTTGACCAAGGCAAGCTCATTCAGTCAGGGTTTGCATGGCTACTGTCCATCCATGTGCTTACATGGAGAAGACACCGGTACAGTTTAGCACTTTTTTTTTTCTAAAACCTGCAAAGTCATATGACTGTGCAGCCTGATACATACTCCTTAGTGAATGTTTATATCAAACCAATCCATACCATGTTACACACAAATGCTCTTCCATGACTTTGTTACTAAAATGACACATTACAAATCCTCTACATGGCTTTGTTTTTTTCCTGTTTCTTTTCTCAACGAGTACCTCAGTACTATTTGAAGAGTATGGCTCTGCCTATTCAGGCCAAGCCAAAGCAGTGTTTATTATCGCTGTGTGAATATTTGGCTGTTGTTTAACTTCTGAAATTACCTGTAATATCCTATCAGTCACCTCATATTATGTTTTGGTGGCTGTGATTTATTGTATTTATACTTCCGTCACAAAAACAATCGCCTGGTCCCTGAATGGAGCATTGTCTACATGATTGAATTCAATTATGTGAAATTGTCTTGCACCAAATAATGAGCCAAGTTGTCATGCCATTCCCGATAAGATGAATGTACCTTTATTCAGCCAGACATTTCTCTATATTGTGCAACTACTGCCATCTAGTGGATATCTTTGTGACTCAAAAGACAAATTGCTAAATTGCACCAACTTTGAAATAACGATGCTCTTTTCAATGTCATCGCCCTTGTTTTCATGTGAACATTCGATGTACATATTTGTTTAAGGCTGTGTTTTTTCAGGAGGACTTTGAAGCTTATTTGGGACAAGTTTGGAGACCCCAGTGTAGACTTAATTTCATGGGTGACTGATTTTTCTCAACCCAGTGCACACTTTGCTGCAAGTTTGAGTTTGAGAGATGTTGCTATACCACACAACAAAAATATGTGATGCCGACTTTGCAAATCACCAACTCGGACAGACAACCATGAAATGAGAATAAGGTCTGATTCATTGGCTAACCTCTTCCTTGTCATGGTCTGTGTGTGTGTTTGTGTGTGTGTGTATATGTCTGTGCGTGTGCTTGCTTGTGCGTGTGTGTGTGTGTGTGTGTGTGTGTGTGTGTGTGTGTGTGTGTGTGTGTGTGTGCGTGTTTGTGTGTGTGTGGGTCTGTGTGTGTGTTTGTGTGTGTCAGTGTTTCGTTTACATAATTTAAAAACTGTTCCCCAGAACTTCTTCAAGTTATCTTTTTCCAAAATAAAATATTACATATTATAGAGTACTAAAAGTCCTCCAAAGTGGATTTCTTCATGGATTATATTGTCATTTTACTGAATTTACGTAGTTATTCCTGTTTGAGCTATGCCCTTATGGACTGTAATAGTAACAAAACTGTGACTAACATTTCATAGCCCACACACAAAGATTTTCAAAATAATGAATTGATACTTTTTTAGTTTCCTTATGCTTAAGGGGACTTCAATTTCCCAGCTTGGGATCAATAAAGTAAATCTATCTATCTCTGGGTTTGTCTCTATTGCCATCTATTGGAGAAAATGAGAACATGCTAGACCAAGTGATGTTTGACATGTATCTGCATGTCAGTATGCTATTTTACTGTAATTAACTTTTTGTGAAAAACCCTTCATTTTGTATGATATTAATTTATGGATAAGTAGTGGGAATACAAAGCCTTTCAATTTATTAGAAAAATATAACACAACCAATGTACCGATCTGCTAATTTACGACTTGTGCTCAAATGTCATTTATGACCATTTTTGTTATTGTGCTTTTTGTAGTAGTAAATTTAATTAAACACATTTAATTAAAATAAGCTAATTTCTTCCTTCCCACAGGCATGCAGCCAAACAGTGTTTAAAAGGGTACGCAACGAAGCATTCCACCACAAATGCACGTGAGGCCTGTCAGTGGATTTTATTCTTGAGCATGAATTCAGGTGCACTGATTTAGAAAGCCTGCATGTGAAATGGCTTGACTGATGCAATGTGCTGAAATATATCACTCTATGTTCTATTTCTATATTCTAAAGTACAGGTTTGCGATGGTATGAATGCAACTCAGTGCTCGATGCAATGTTAAAGGAAGGTGTATATGTCGTGGGTATAGTAATGACGTAATTAGGTGTAGACATTCTGTGCCTAATGTAGTACTCTGTAACCAATATGTATCATGCTGGGATTGCTTTAGGCAATGATGTAGGCATGTAAAACAGAATTAATCTACTACGACTATTCCTTAAAACTGTTTTCATTCCAACTTCTCTCTGTCTCTGTGTCTCTCTCTATGTCTCTCTCTCTCTCTTTTTCTTTCTTTTTCTTTCTTTCTTTCTTTCTCCCTCTGTGAATTAGTCACCAACTGCATTGGGTCTCACATGGGAAACATTCCTTGGATTGTGCTCGCGCAGTGAGTAGCCTTTTGGCTGGTGCCAGCCAGCCAGCGCGAGCACAAAGAGCCAAATGAGCAGAGCTCTCCCTGGGCCTCCACGGCTCTCTGTCAGGGGTGCCAGTCTGTCCTCACATGCCCTCTCCTGGGACCATGCGCTGGCTGCGGCTGGGTCTGGGGCTGGGGTTGGGGTTGGGGTTGGGTGTGGGACTAGGGGTGGCGGGTAGGGGGTAGGACTGTGCTGGTGGATTCCTGGAAGGGCTTTGGGATGATGATGACACAAAGGGAGCTAAAAGAGAGATATGGGCTGAGACACACTGCGCTAAGAGAGAGAAATAGAGAGAGAAGGAGGGAGAGAGAGAGGTATAGTGTGTGTGTGTGTGTGTGTGTGTGTGTGTGTGTGAGAGAGAGAGAGAGAGAGAGAGAGAGAGAGAAAGGAAGCTAAAAGAGAGGTATGGGGTGAGACAGACTGCGCTAAGAGAGAGAAGGAGAGTGTGTGTGTGTGTGTGTGTGTGTGTGAGAGAGAGAGAGACAGAGAGAGAGAAAGGAAGCTAAAAGAGAGGTATGGGGTGAGACAGACTGCGCTAAGAGAGAGAAATAGAGAGAGAAGGAGGGAGAGAGAGAGGTATACTGTGCGTGTGTGTGTGTGTGTGTGTGTGAGAGAGAGAGAGAGAGAGAGAGAGAGAGAGAGAAAGAGAGCGAGCAAGAGAGATATAGTGAGAGAAATAGAGAGAGAGAGAGTTGAAATATCAGAGGGGGAGAGGAATAAAGACACAGTAGCGAGGGAATGCAGGGTGCAAAAAAGAGAAGAAGGGATAAAGAAAATGTCAAATAATAAGACAGAAAAAAAAATGAAAATAAAAAAATAGAAAAGTAAAGAAATGAAAGCGTGAGCAACAAAGCCAAGAGATAGAAAGGGAGAGGGTGGAGATGGAGCAAAGAGTATGGGGTAGAGGGAGTACACAGGGGGAGCAGAGGAGAGGGAGAGAAGCAGGAGAGGGCAGGGTGAGTAGACACAGTGTGAGTACAGGGTGAGTAGACACAGGGAGTAAACAGAAAGAGCAGAGGGGGAGAGGGGGAGAGGGGGCACATTAGGCGTTTTCAGACCGACAGAGAACCGTGCCGGTGCCAGTTTCTGCGCCTAATCTCAAACCGGCCAATCAGAACGTTTGGGAACCGCAAATTTGGTTCCTGGCGGCGACCAATTAAAACTTGTTTTTTGTAAGCAAACTGTGACGACATGTTTTTTTTTTTTGGGGGGGGGGGGGGGGTAAAGCAACACCCTCTGTTGATGGCGCATGATGGTATGAATGCGGGCCGTTCACAGGCAAGCACTTCGGGTTCCAGTGTAACTGGTTTGGGAACGGGCTCAGACACCGGGCTGGCTGGCCTGAAAACAGCCATAAAGGGAGTAGAGGGGGATGGGGTGTCCACAGAAGGAGCATAGGAGGAGGACAGAAGGAAAAGTTGGAAATGGGGGAGAGGGAGTTTAGGGCAAGAGAGAGTAGACAGAGTGAGCAAAGGAGGAGAGGGGGTACACAGAGGAAACAGAGGAAGAGAGGGGGAGAGAGAAGGAGTAAACAGATGGAGTAGAGAGGGAGAGATAGTAGGCTGAGGAAGAGTAGAGGAGGATGAGGAGCCCACACACACACGGGGAGTAGGGAGAGGGAGAGCAGAGGAGAATGGGGAGCAGAGAGAAGGAGTAGGCAGAGGGAGAGAAGAGGAGAATGAGGAGCACACACACAGAGGGAGAGAAGAGAAGAATAAGGAGCAGAGAGAAGGAGTAGGCAGAGGGAGAGAAGAGGAGAATGGGGAGCACAGAGAGGCAGTAGGCAGAGGGAGAGAAGAGGAGAATGGGGAGCACACACACAGAGGGAGAGAAGAGAAGAATAAGGAGCAGAGAGAAGGAGTAGGCAGAGGGAGAGAAGAGGAGAATGGGGAGCAGAGAGAAGGAGTAGGCAGAGGGAGAGAAGAGGAGAATGGGGAGCACACACACAGAGGGAGAGAAGAGAAGAATAAGGAGCACAAACACACACACACAGGGAGTAGGGAGAGGGAAAGCAGAGGGGAATGGGGAGCACAGAGAGGCAGTAGGCAGATGAGCAGCATGTGAAAATAAGGAGCACACACACACAGGGAGTAGGGAGAGGAGGAGAATGAGGAGTAGAGAGGGAGTGGCAGTAGGCAGAGGGAGAGAAGAGGAGGATGAGGAGCACACACACACACGGGGAGTAGGGAGAGGAGGAGAATGAGGAGTAGAGAGGGAGTGGCAGTAGGCAGAGGGAGAGAAGAGGAGAATGAGGAGCACACACACAGAGGGAAAGAAGAGGAAGATGAGGAGCGCAAACACAGACACAGAAGGAGTAGGGAGAGGGAGAGCAGAGGGGAATGGGGAGCAGAGAGAAGGAGTAGGCAGAGGGAGAGAAGAGGAGAATGGGGAGCACAAACACACACACACAGGGAGTAGGGAGAGGGAGAGCAGAGGAGAATGGGGAGCACAGAGAGGCAGTAGGCAGATGAGCAGCATGTGAGAATAAGGAGCACACCCACACAGGGAGTAGGGAGAGGAGGAGAATGAGGAGTAGAGAGGGAGTGGCAGTAGGCAGAGGGAGAGAAGAGGAGGATGGGGAGCACACACACAGAGGGAGAGAAGAGGAGGATGGGGAGTACAGAGAGGCAGTGGGGAGAGGAGGAGAGAAGGTAAGAATGGGGAGCACACACACAGAGGGAGTAGGCAGAGAGGGAGAGCACAGGGGAATGGGGAGCACAGAGTGGCAGTAGGCAGAGGAGGAGAGGGAGCACACACTGACCCAGAGGGGCCCGGAGTTTAATAAAGTCAGAGCCAATGGACGTAAATCACATAGGGCCCAATGAAAGTGTCTAGCACCTGGCAGACCCCATGGCACCAGCAGACGCAGGGGAGAGGGGCTGGGGTTGCGGGGGAAGAGTGAGGGGAGAGGGGCTGAGGTTGGGGTGGAGAGTGAGGGTTGTGGGGCTGGGGTTGGGGTGGAGAGTGAGGGTAGAGAGGATGGGTTTGGGGTGGAGAGTGGGGGAGAGAATGTGAGGGATTGGGGTGGAGAGTGGGGGAGAGAGGATGGGATTGGGGTGGAGAGTGGATGGGATTGGGGTGGAGAGTGAGGAAAGAGAGGATGGGGTTTGGGGTGGAGAGTGAGGAAAGAGAGGATGGGGTTTGGGGTGGAGAGTGAGGGTAGAGAGGATGGGTTTGGGGTGGAGAGTGGGGGAGAGAGGATGGGTTTGGGGTGGAGAGTGGGGGAGAGAGGATGGGATTGGGGTGGAGAGTGGATGGGATTGGGGTGGAGAGTGAGGAAAGAGAGGATGGGGTTTGGGGTGGAGAGTGAGGGTAGAGAGGATGGGATTGGGGTAGAGAGTGGGAGGGAGAGAGGATGGGGTTGGGGTGGAGATTGAGGGTAGAGAGGCTGGAGTTTGGGGTTGGGTGGGACTGGGGTTTGGGGTGGAGAATGGGGAAAGAGAGGACGGGGTTGGGGTGGAGAGTGAGGGGTGTGGGGCTGGGTTTGGGGTGGAGAGTGGGGGGAGAGAGGATGGGGTTTGGGGTGGAGAGGGAGGGGGAGAGAGGATACGGTTGGGGTGGAGAGTGGGATGGAGAAAGGCTGGAGTATGGGGTGGGGGGGGACTGGGGTTTGGGGTGGAGAATGGGGAAAGAGAGGATGGGGTTGGGGTGGAGAGTGGGATGGAGAGAGGATGGAGTTTGGGGTGGAGAGTGGGGAAAGAGGATGGGGTTGGGGTGGGGAGTGGGGGGAGAGAGGATGGGGTTTGGGGTGGGGGGGGACTGGGGTTTGGGGTGGAGAGTGGGGGGAGAGAGGATGGGGTTGGGGTGGTGGCTGGGCGTCCAGCCAATGTGGCGGCAGCAGCAGGAGAGGCAGTGTGGCAGAGAGCCAGGGGGATGAGTCAGCCGCTTGGCACACCTTTGCAGCGCAGCGGGAGGCGGGGATGCGTCGCCGTGCCGACGGGCTGTGACCTGTCACCATGGAAACGTGATCTCACAGCCCTTGTCTGGGCTACAGGGGGGGTTTGCATAAGAGATGCGCACAAGGTGAAAAAGAGGAGGAAGAACAGACACTTTTCACTGAGGTTTGGCCTTTAGAAATAGAACACATCACACACATGCACACACTCACACACACACACAAACAGACACAGACACAGACACAGACACAAACAATCCTATACACACACACCCAGAAATCCTTGCTGTATCTTAGTAGTAGCAACGAAGAATTGTCTTAGCAGTATGACAACAGAGGGAGATTAGCATTTTTATTGATCATTTTTTTATTTGAGTGAATTACAGTGCTGCACAATCTAGTTGTAGGTCAAAGTTAGTATTAAGAGTGTTTGGGGCAAGATGGGTGGGAAAAGTTGGGAGCAGGGGCGCCGCTAGAAATTGTGGGCCCCCTGACAGAAAATAATTTTGGGCCCCCACCCCAACCATATCATAGTCGTCTGTGGGCCCTGTGATGCTCTGGGCCCCCTGAGTCATCCTGACCTATCGCGTCTTAGCGGCACCCCTAGTTGGGGTGCATGCAATGGGCCTCGAGAGGTCACGGGCCCACGTGCGGCCACACCCACTGACCCTGCTATAGTTACGCCCCTGATCATTAACACAGCCTATATGTGGGTCATTCCATGCCAAACCACTCAATTTTTTGAGCCCCCCAACCCCCCTCCGATTTTGATTAAATTTGGCATACTCATGGGTATCCTTAAGATCTCAGCTCATTCGGACCATTTTTCACGAATCTAGAGAATTTTGCATCGATTATTGACTATGAAACAGAAAAGTGGCTGAATTTTCTATATAACACGAATGAGCCATATGCATCACTGATAGAGCTGTTGGTATAGAAGTGTGATGTTGGTGCAGGGATAACGGCTAAGCTGACATTGCTAAGGATATAGTAATTACTGTAAACAGAGACACTGCATAGTGCAGAGCTGTGCAGCAGTGTCGGCAGTATGCACAGTAAGCATAATGCTGCAGTAATGCGGAATGGGCCCTCTAGCAGAAGGGCTGGCTAAGCACACAGACTACCAGTGCTATGAAATAAAGTAAATCAACCAAACAATTCCACCAGCTGTACATGGAAGACCCAATGAATCTTTTTGTTACTATGTAATCCCTCACAAAAAGTACTCTACCTTTCTTTCTTTCTTTCTTTCTTTCTTTCTTTCTTTCCTTCTTTCTTTCTTTCTTTCTTTCTTTCTTTCTTTCTTTCTCTCTCTCTCTCTCTCTTTGTGTGTGTGTATGTGTGTATGTGTGAGGATGACTCTCGCCCTGCTTCACCCTAACACGCCCTTCCGCTGCCTCCTAGCAGTCAATGGCAGCATGTGACAGGGAGTGTTTGGCTGAGTGAGATAAAGCCCGGCCTGTTTGTCTTTTTGTAGTATCCCAGCATCCTCTGCTTCCACTCATCATATGTCTTGCACAAAGGAAGCCAGATACAGGTTCGCCGTCCCCTTCAACAACAATGCCACTTTTCTTCCCACTGCGAGACACTGAACCCAATGTGTTTGGGTGTTTGTGTGTTTGTAAGGAGACACCGAATAAACAGATAACCTTGACGGTTTTGCATATCAAAATAAGCCACCGTCAGATGTGCCTACCGCAAACCCTGTTCCTCCCTGTCAATGGTGCCTCTCTCCTGAGGTGTCATATCCTTGGGTTTTGTTAGTTGAAAGAGATAGGATAGATGAAAGGGGGGGGGTGATGAGAGAAAGAGAGACAGAGAGAGAGAGAGAGAGAGAGAGAGAGAGAGAGAGAGAGAGAGAGAGAGAGAGAGAGAGAGAGAGAGAGAGAGAGAAACAGACAGACAGAGAAAGAGTAAAATAGAAAGAGACAGAAACAGATAGACAAAGAGAGAGCGACAAAGACAGAGACTGAGACAGACACACAGCGAGAGAGACAGAGAGAGAGAGAGAGAGAGAGAGAGAGAGGAGCGAGTGAGTGAGTGAGTGAGAGAGGAGAGTGAGTGAGAGAGACAGAGAGAGAAAAAGAGAGAAGGAGAGAATAACCCCATAGGACGGGGAACTTTTGACACTATGCATTATTGATCTGCCACATGGTTTTGACTGTCACATGACAGGAGCGAGACACACCAAGGCAATTCATTTACACACAAGGCTCCTTACTGTCTCAGTGTCAACAACAGTTTTTTTGTTATCCTACGTATGTGAGATGGATTTGGTGGGGGACAAAGACACATTTATCACAGCTGTTAAGAAAAAGCACATTTTCGCCTGACTGGAGTGAAAATTACAAGCACAGAGAAACAGAAAAAGAAAGAAGGGGACAAAAAAAACAGAGAATTTCTTTCTCCTTCTGGCTCTTGTGTACTCTTTTGTCTTTGGTTTGCTTTTGTGATTTGTGCCAGTATCTAGAAAAGTTTTTAAAACTGCATATTCCTCAATACAACCTCCCAGAGTCTTTCCACTGTGCAATTTAGAAACTTTTGGACTGAAGAAAAGTTTCCTGAACAATGAAATGATAATGTCAAGCAAAAAAAAACATGATCAATACCTTTTGACACCCTCATGCATTGTGATGATCAATACAGTGTTTGTGAGTGTACGGAACTCATTTTTGGTGCTGTCAGTACATCGATCATTTCATTTCAAGATGGCACGTATTGATTGCCTGCTGGTACGACGCCACGTGTTGAACGCGGCTAGCGTGTTTTGCATCTCCAGCGCAGCGCCCCGAAGCTGCTTAGCAGTCTGCTAGCGCCCAGAGCGCACGTCTGGCCAGCTCTGCTGGAGAAAAGGCTCTCTTCATTAACATGCACTGCCATGCGTTTCCTCTCAAACAGCCCCATTGTTGCCAAAGGAGGTTGCCTGACAACAATTCGTTTGTGTGTCACTGTGGCCAGCAGAACTTAGCAGACAGATCAAAAGAGAGACAGGGCAATGCACACAAACTCGCCCGCTTTATGTTAGACCAGGCTGAGCTATATAAAGTGCAGCCGGGGAGTGGATAGGCATGTCGTCATCGGAGGAGCATGTAAGAATTCCACGTAAGTCAGCAGTGTGGTGATGGTTAGAAATTCCCCCTCTTGGTTCTTTTCGGCCCAGTCACCTCTGGAAGATGAAATGTTCAGCATGAGTTTTAGGTTGAAGTTAGTGAAGTGGTGATAGGATATAGACCAGTAACAAGCCTTTAAGTCTTTTTACATATTATTACTCCCTGAACACACACCCACACACACACAGACACACACACACACACATACACATACACACACACATACACACACATACACATAAAGCACATAAACAAAAGCACATAAACAGCGACAGAGACAGAAAGAGAGACAGAGACTTACACACATACAGTACACTCTCAGAAAAGAAGGTACAGAATTGTACTTTTAGGGGTACAAAGCTTGTCACACCGGCAGTACCCTAAGGCACATAATTGTACCTTTTAACCACTGTTTTTCAACTAGTTTGTACCTTCTCCAGGGCTGAATAGGTACACATCAGTACCTTAAGGTCCAAATATTAGCCTTTCTTGGTACATTAATACGTATTGTACCTTAAGATACAGATTTGTACCCCTACTGTCCCCATATTTCTGAGAGTGTATAAACACCAACTGATATAGAATTACTTGTGTAATTAATCTTTATTATCTATTATTATACAGCTGTTTAGAATGGGCCACTCCAATGTTTGAAGGTCTAATATTTTTGTACAATGACTGCTGGAAAAGTATAATGGCCGCTGTCAATGGCAACGAGTTTTGTGCTTCTTTCATATCACTCTGTAAGTAGTGCAGTCAATTATATAGTTTGGCAGCTTGACACATTACTGTGCAGCACTTAAACATTCCAGTTCCTCAACAAACTACTTTTTTTTTCTCAAAGGAGTTCATGAAGCATGAAATCCTAAAATTATGCAATTGTAAGATGTTTCTAACTTTCTATTGTGATTTTTTTGGCAAGTAGCCATATATTAATCTTCACTTTGGTGTCCTGCATCATTCTTTCTGGGATTATTCCATGAAAATGACCACCTTGTTTATTTCTTTAGCGTGTACAGGAGCGTGGAGAGGAGCGTGAGTGAGTGTGTGATCTATTATAAGAGACTTAGTATTTGCACTGTGACTGTGTGAGTGTGTACTGTGACAAGGGACTGAGTGTGAGTGTGTATTTGGACAGGGAAGCACTTTGTGCGTGTACTTTGACAGACTAGCAGGCTAGTGTGTACTATGAGAGGAAGGGAAATGTTAGTGTGTACTGTGACAATATAGTCCGTGTGATTAAATGTTTAATATGTCAGGATATGTATAAAGTATGTACCATGACGGGAAAATGTATGTGTGTGTGATGTACAGTAATGTGCAAAAGTTTTAGTCAGGTGTGAAAAAAATGCTGTCAACGAGGAATGCCTTTAAAAACGGAAGTGATAATCATTTATGTTCACCAATTAACAAAATACAGTGACTGAACAAAAGAGAAACCTAAATCAAATCAATATTTGGTGTGACTACCCTTTGCCTTCAAAAAAGAGCATCAATTCTTCTAGTTGATGGGCATAAGTTGTTTTTTGACAAGTTTAAGGCAGGTGCACACAAAGTGTACACATACAGGGGTGCACACAAAGTCAGGGATTTTGTAGGATTATAGCCAGATGTATGATCAACCAATTATACCAAACTGGTTTTATATGTCAGGAAACCTACATCCACAGATGATCTGTGGTTAATTCTTCAAGATGTTTGGCGCAAGCTACCAGCTAAGTTCCTTCAAAAACTCTATGCGAGTATACCTAGAAGAATTGATGCTCCTTTGAAGGCAAAGGGTGGTCACACCAAATATTCATTTTGATTTAGGTTTCTCTTTTGTTCACTCACTGCATTTTGTTAATCGATGAACTTAAATGATTAACACTTCCATTTTTGAAGGCACTCACACCTGCCTAAAACTTTTGCACATCACTGCATGTGAGGAGACTAAATATGCACTATGTGAATGTGAGTATGGCAGTGAGTTTGAGTTCAGTGTGTTTAATATGGCGGGAGAGTGAGTATGAGTCTCTGTAGTATGACAAAAGACACGTACTAAGAGATGCAAAAATATGTGTGTATACTGTGTCCAGAGACTAAGTTACTATTTTCCCTGAGAAAAATATGAATGTGCATGTTTGTGAGTGTGTATAGTATGCCAGGAGAGTGAATTAGAGTGAGTGTGTTTAGTAGGTCAGAAGACTAAGTATGCAGCATGGGAGGCAATTGAATGTGTGTGTGTGTGTGTGTGTGTGTGTGTGTGTGTGTGTGTGTGTGTGTGTGTGTGTGTGTGTGTGTGTGTGTGAGTGTGTGCAGTATGCCAGGAGAGTGAATTAGAGTGAGTGTGTGTAGTAGGTCAGAAGACTAAGTATGCAGCATGGGAGGCAATTGAATGTGTGTGTGTGTGTGTGTGTGTGTGTGTGTGTGTGTGTGTGTGTGTGTGTGTGTGTGTGTGTGTGTGTGAGTGTGTGCAGTATGCCAGGAGAGTGAGTGAGGAGAGTGAGTTGGAGTGAGTGTATGTAGCATGTCAGTGCACTAAATTTGCACCATGAGAATGTGTGTGTAAAAGAATGTGTGTGTGTGAGTGTGTGTAGTATGCCAGAAGAGTGTCTTGGACTGAGTGTGTGTAGCATGTAAGAGCACTAAGTTTGCACTATGAGAATGTGTGTGGAAATGAATGTGTGTGTGAGTGTGTGTAGTTTGACCTTAGAGTGACAGGCTGGCTGAATGGTCCTCCTTGTGTGCCCGCAGCCCAGTGGAGTGAGAGCAGGGCCTGTAGCCCATTGGCCGAGACACTGGACTGGCAGCGCCCGCAATGCCCCTGCTCTTACCCCCCCACCACTGCCCTATAAAAGGCCTCCCTCTGCCTCCCTCTGCCCTGCTAACTTCCCTCTATCCCTCTTCTGCGCCACACTGGTAAGCTTTCTTTAACGCTTAGTAAACAGTTAATAAACATATAGCTTTGACCAAGTTGTGTTTATAAGCAGTTTATAAAACTGTTATAAATAGTTGTCTGTGCATAGGGACATATATTTCATATTTCAGGTGATTTTATAATATTATTCACAAGATCTTAGTAAATTCTTTGCCAAAAAGTTGTATATTTTTGAAGTACAAATCAAAATATTGACTATTGTTTACTTAACAAAGAGAGAATCAAATATGTGACGATCAGCTGCTGTTGTTGCAGAGAAACTTTGAGCTCTAACCATGACTGGCCTGGAGAATGCCATGGGAACCCTTATTGATGTGTTCCACAAGTACGCTGAGAAAGAGGGGGACAAACACAAGCTGAAGAAAAGCGAACTGAAGGATCTAATTAGCAACGAGTTTCCCTCCTTCTCTGAGGTAAGACACAAACACACACAGAAACACACACACACGCACACACACACACACACACTACCACACACAAACACATACGCACTCAGACACGAACAGACACGCACACACATACTTGCATACACACACATACACATACATGCATACACCCACACACACAAACACCCACCCACCCACACACACACCACACATATATATGAACACACACACACACACACCTACCTGCATTGTCGCACACACACACACACACACACACACACACACACACACACACACACACACACACACACACACACACACACACACACACACACACACACTTTCTTTCTCACACACACACACAGACAAAAACATACACATTAAAATAAATGAGGTTGAGTAAGAGGGGACGCGAAGCTGGCTAATTCCTCCTCTTACTGAATCTCCCCCTGTGTGCTCTGGCAGCAAGTGAAGGACCAGGCCACCATGGACAGCCTGATGGAGGGCCTGGACTCCGACGGAGACTCCGAGTGCGACTTCCAGGAGTTTATGACTTTCGTCACCATGGTGACCGTCTGTTGCCACGAGTTCTTCTGCGAGCACCACGAAGACGAATAATGGGGGCTCACGGGGTGGGGAGAGGGCACCTAACCATAGAGAACAAAAGGAATAGTGTAATCACACGAGAAAGAAAAATGTAATGTAAGCCTTTCTTTTTTCTCATTTCTACTTTTGTCAGCATTATTCTGTTTTCTCTTAAGCAACTTGTTCTTGTTTACTAGTACTTTTTCTCTGTTTACTTTAGACGTGCATGAATATTTGAATATGTTTCTTGTCCCTTAATTTATAATACATATTTTTTGTTGGTTTGTTCATCATGACAATGAAATGACCCTAAACACTGCTTGTTCAATCTTAATTACAGCCCCATCTTGTGTCAACTTTGCTGAAATTGATCCATATTTCACATACTAGAAATATGTGATGCAATTGTCTGTTCTTAGGCGGCATTGTATACCCACACAATGTTGTGTCTCATTCATGCTCCCTTTGGACTGATTGGTTTTCCTTTCTGGTTGTCACCCATGAAGAGGGATGGCCAGTAAGTGTACTGTAATCCCTCAGTATTCTGTTTTGAAGGATTTCATTATGGTGGGCTAGACAAGACAAAGCCTTTGTTCTGGGGGGGGGGGGGGCATTATTCTGTGCTGTGCTTCCGCATGTAATGCTGCACTTGTGTTATGGGACAACTGGACAACACTGGGGATAAGACACTAAATGACTAAATCAGTGATAGCCACAACTCATTCAATTGGGGCATGGCGTTGAAGACAAAGCCAAACTGCTCCTCGGTTCCTCTTTTAAGACTTAAAAACACAAAGACAAGAATGAGATGACAACTCCAACCTTTGCACAAAACCATTTAAACCTTAGTGTTATACAAACAGTTTTCAGCGTAGCTAGCTTGTACATTTTAACCAAACTGGTAGCCAAGAAACTCCTTTTGTGTTCTGAGGAAATGGCACAGCATTGGGCTTCTGTTTGGACCAAGGTTGAGAGCCTGGCAGTCGAATGTTAAAAGTTAAAAAGAGGGATGAAAAAAAATACTACGAAAAAACATGCATTGAACAAATACTGCTCTGTGTTGCAAAGGTACCGAATAAAATTGTTGGCAGAACTGAGACTTCTTGCTTGTGATTTCTTTGGCCTGTGGAGAGCATCCAGAAGAGAAAAAGAGAAGATGAAGAATCTCCTACCAATGAAAACAGATCCTTATCACTGCGCTCCGCTCCTAACTTGGGCAGCTAGTTGGCTGGCTGCACACATAATTGCCTCAGATACATAAGCCTGCTTGTGTTGCCTGTGCTATCACTGGGTCGGCCAATTAACGCTCTCCAGGCGTGAGCTATGCATACGTCCCAAATGAGTCCTCTGGAGGCTGTGACTACTTAGAAAGATAAAGCCACATTTATATATTTCCACTCATAATAAAAGGATTGCTGTAGTATTGCACCATATAGAATACCTCTGTGTTTTATGGCAAAGCTAATTATAGTTTTAGGCAATATTTATATGAAGATTATGTCATCCGCATGACTTGGTACCAGTGTCGTACTATACGTGTTGCAGAGACTCTAATGAGGACAGGATTCACATTCCATTCAAGTAGAATTGTGCTCAATATCTACTGGGGTCTTTTGTGTATAAATGTATATATACAACATGAATTTGAATGAAAAGAAAATTGGAAGTAAAGCCAGATTCCAGCACTCAGTAGGATGTAAAAGTTAAAAAGCCTTTTATTTTAGGGCTAAATCATTACAGCACCAATGCGTATCGATCCACTGGCCATCATCAGTTTTTTGGTAACAAACAGAGTAACGCCATACTCATAGTTGCTTGCACTGATTTCATGTGTGCCCCTCTGGCACTTGAAACACATGAATGTGAATGTGTCTATGTATGTATGTATACCCCCCTCCATCCCTCAACCTGCATGTGTGTATATGTGTGTATGTGTGTGTGTGTGTGTGTGTGTGTGTGTGTGTGTGTGTGTGTGTGTGTATGTATGTGTGTGTGTGTGTGTGTGTGTGTGTGTGTGTGTGTGTGTGTGTGTGTGTGTGTGTGTGTGTGTGTCTGTGTCTGTGTGTGTGTGTGTGTGTTAATTTAGACAAAAAGTTCATTTAGAAATGAGATGCATAGCCATTAATGGAAAGTACAGTTTCTGCAATCTGATGACAAATTACTAAGTAACAAACTCTAATTTCCTTTTAGAGGCATGGTGACAAAAAAAATATTCTAATTTGGTCATCATTAAGTGTACCCCGCCTTCTGCCCTGGCCCCCAAATCGATACTGAATTTCACTGACGGAGAGATTTTTCACCATCTGATTGTTTATCACGCATCCCCTTTTTGCAGTGCCACTAAACGGGGTGAGACTTTAACAACATAATCAGGGACGGTTCATTAGCCGAGTGTGTGTGTGTGTGTGTGTGTGTGTGTGTGTGTGTATGTGTATGTGTGTAAGTGTGTGTGTGTGTGTGTGTGTGTGTGTGTGTGTGTGTGTGTGTGTTTTTATGTATTTCTGTCTATGGCTAAGCATGAGCAGCCTGACACCCATGACCATAAGCTCCTCTCTCTAGTCCCCCAGCCTTGTGCCCAGTACAACAGTACTCCAGTACAAGAGTAAGGGTAGAGGAGTAATGGAGTGATGATGGCTGTCTCCTATACAAGTTAAGAGTACAGAAGCTATGGTAACTGTCTCTAACACAAGGCAAAGGCATAGGCATGATAGTCACTGTATTTTATGGCAGGTAAGGGTAGAGGAGTAATGGTATAGGTGAGTTATAGCAACTATCTCCTTTGACAGGGAAGGGTATAGAGTTAATGGTAGGGCTCTGCTGTACAAGGGAAGGTATTTGTATATGGGTTACATTACATTACATTTAGCAGATGCTTCTATCCAAAGTGACTTACAAAAGACGGACACAAACAAGAGGAACACAGAGTAAGCAAAGGCATAGCAAGGCTTAGAGTGCTGTTTACAAGGGTCTGCAATACAGTACAAGACCTTATTTTTGAACAACAGCTACAGCAATAGCCATCTCCACTTT
>CM050220.1:26608423-26613423 GCA_027475355.1 Coilia nasus | reverse complement strand
GCTGTCTGTTAGTCTGCTGATATTATAGCTCAGCCTGATTTTTCTGTCTTTGCATCTACTGTAGAAGGATGAGAGTAGAGAAAGACGAATTTAGTTTAAAGCTTCATAAAGTGAAAAAAACATGCAAAAAAAAAAGAAAAGAAAAAAAGAACATAAACTAGACTTTATATCATTATTGACTTTATCTTTCTACAATTTAAATTCTATGTGTTCAACTTTAAGGCATTTGCATTTTCTATCCATGTCTTTCTACTACACACTTTTGTTCACATTCTGTCTTATTTTGTCCTCCCAATCCTCTGTTTGGTGGAAGGCATTAAAGATTTTCTTTGCTTAAATTGACTGAACTCTAACTCCGTTTGTGCACTATATTTACAGATACAGACTCACTGACTCACATTTCCTCTGAGTCGGTGGGTCAGGGGGTCAGTTTGCGACGTCCTGCTGTTTGGAAGGCCTTACGCTATTGGGCTACATGGCCAATTATCACAGCTCTCCTCTGCACCACTAACATGGTTTACTTACCAAAGCATACTCTATAAAACTGCCCACACATATGTGCAGAATAAATGTACAGAGTGCATGCATAGATGTATACAGGGTGTACCAGAAAAAACGGACCACTCTCTAAATGATTATGTCTTCTCAATAATTGAAACTGCCACAATTTCAATCCATGCAAATTAAAGCACATTCAGTTCTCGTTCCAGTGATATCATGGTTTCAGTGTTATTATGGTGTCTCCAACACAAGCTTGCTTTGCTGTCATCCCCCAGTACACAACCTGACTCTCTACAGTGTGTCACATTTGATCTTTTTATTCTGTTAATCTTTCACAAGCAATATTCAAAGTGTATATAGTTCTCACAGCCCATTCAGAGTCCTTATACCTATCGTATCTATCCTCATACCTTGAAAGGCCATCGCTGGTAATTTAATCAGCTCTGATTTGCGGATACACAGAATAAATAAAGCTCTCATTTAATCCACAGCTCTCCCACGGTTTTGTTTCCAGGGAGGTACACACACACACACACACTCTCTCTCTCTCTCTCTCTCACACACACACACACACACACACACACACACACACACACACACACACACACACACACAAACAAGCACACTGATGAAAGTGTGCATCAGTACTGCAAGTTGCTTTGCATAAAAGCTTTTGCTAAAAAAACAATGGCGACAGAGTAAATAGATTTTGTATTTTCTTAAGCACTGAAAAAGGCCTTGAAAGCTTCAATGTTCAGGTGTGGTGAAAGCAAAAAAGACTCTCTTTGTCTGTCTGTCTCTCCCCTCTCTCCTTCTGTATGTTTGTGTGTGGCTCCAGATGTGGTGCCGTGCATGCCAAATTTCCCATGTGAGCAGTGGTGTAGTGGAGGGTAAATTTAATTTAGACATCTCTTTAAATTAGAAAACAGCATTCACTTGCCTTTTAATAACTGCTGATGTTAAAGGTATGCATTTTTACCTATCTTTTTTCTGTTGCACGTTTCATTCACGACCACTCCACTGCATTTGAGCTCACCTCCCACCCTGACTTTAGATAACAGCCTCATTATGGAATCCACGCATCCACAATATAGACAACATCAGGGCTGAACACTATTGCTGGAATCACTTTTTAGAGCTTTTTGATCAACAACAACAACAAAAAATACTGCAGCCTATTGAAATCAATAAGTATTTATAGGAGCTCATGAGTTTATAAATTGTTTACACTTATGAGGAGAATCTTGGATGGAAACATCATTCCTCGGTGTGGATGCTCATGCCATTCCAGTTCATTATTATTGTTTGTATCATTATTATTATAGTTCTCTGTATAAAGGGTCTTTATTCTTAAAAATTAGCATAATGCAACAGATGCCAGCTAACCTGTCTGTGTATGTGGAATGTTAATAAATCTCCCTCCCTAATGTCTTAAGGGATGTGTTTGTCAGTTCACTGGCAACCTGAGCCTTTCAGTTCACTGGCTAATGCACGTACTGTAACTCCAAATCTGATGTCTGCTGTGAGGTCTTGGGTTTGTGTCTGTAGCCAGACCTAGTACAATAAGCTTGGTTATAGTAGCATACTGTCTGGGTTTAATGCATTGTGCTGAATCACTAAGCACTGGAAAAGCAAATGTTGAACAATTTTAGTCTACAAATTTTTGGAGGTGCATGTCAGGTGTTGCCGTAATGGGTGCGAGGCAATGTTGATTCTATGTTGGATCATAAGGCTTTACATGGATTTTACAGTATGTTACTGTAAACTATCATGGATTTTACTTTGGCTTGGATTTTGTGGAATTGCACACTTCCAGAGATGTTACACTTGCATGGACGTTTTATTAACTTGGATCCTTAGACTATCATGCAGGCCCAACAGGTTCAACATCACTCAGGACAATCTGCCTTTGAGTTGCCCTGCCAGAATGCATAAGTCCACCAGGGCCACTTTGACCCCATTGCAGGAGGAAACCTCTGACCTCAGCTCAGTCTCATGACACTGGATAAATATCTTCCTGATTGCCAGGGAGGAAAGGAAAGTCTGCCCTGCATGTCTTCAAGAGGCTTCAATGATTGGTGCAATCTGAGTGCAGTTGATTGGATGGTGTCTCACTACGTATAATGTGTGTGTGTGTGGGATGGGGGGTGAAGTGAGGGGGGTGTGGGGGTCATTGTGAGGATGGTTGTAGGGAGGTGGGCAGCTGTCAGGAGTTGGCGGAGTGATGTGTGCGTAGGGAGAAGGCTTCAGAGATAACGAGAGGGATGAGATTTAAGTCGTGTGAAATGCCCAGCAGAGGCAGCTTGGCCCATTTAACCCTGTCTTCACATGACTAATAGACAGGCAACTCAGCTCTCTCCACACCAAATCCCACACTGCCTTGAGGCACAGGAACCGAGGGAGAGGTGTTAAAGACGGGTAGTTAGGCAGGGAGTTAGCGTACTCCGCAGTCCCACAAAACAATAGAAATGGGACTGAACGTCACTGTAATATGTAACGCAAATTCAAAACGCTTCGCCTGATGGCTACAGAACCACAGCTTTGCATAAAAAAACTCTTTAATTAAAGAAAAAAACATTATCCCTTTGATTTTAACCATCAATTTGCTCATATGATCAAAGGTTTCTGTTCACATTACACACACACAATGAGTGGAATTATCCCACATGAAAAAAGACATGAAAAGGTGGATTGAGAGTGGGCAAAAGTGTAACGTCTGTCCAATTTCTGCCTATTGTGAGGGGCTCTGTGAGGAAAAGTGGTGATCTATGGTTTCAGAGACGTCCAGCAGAGCGTCTGTATTATGGCGGTGCTTTGATGTTGCATGGGCGCCACTCGTGAGGAACCAGAGGACAGAGATATAATGGGCACCCCACTTACCTTCAAAAAAAAGGCAGAGATAGTGTGTGTGCTGGTGACCAAGCCACCTCATCTTATTGAGGGTTTAGCCTAGTTTCCATAGCAGCCAGGCCTCGGGGCTGGTGGAGAAATGGGTGTCTACTGTATAGCACGCGGTCGTGCATGTTTCAACCGTCTGGTATTTGTTCTGGGTTTTCATGTTCAATCAGTGCAAAATAAGCTTACAATGTCAACACGTGGGACCATGTAATGAAACGGAGGAATGCTAGCTGAAGAGTTCAGGCAGCCTACCCTCTGGTACACTGGACTGGAACAAAGACAGCGAGCTTTGATTCGTGCTCCAGGCCAAGACGCCACGGAACACGCTCATGGAAGGAGGGCAAAAAAAAAAGGTTTCTTCATCTTGTCTGTGCAGACGAGAGGTTTTTTTTGTGGACCTTGGACGCTTCCTTTTCTGTAGTCTGGTCCAGGAAGGTAAACAACACTAAAGCAACAGCCCATGCATGACTTTCTGCTCTATCTGAAAGGTACAGACTACACCCACATACTGTATAGTGCAGCACCATCTGTAGTAGCAGCTTCTGTTTAAACCTCCTTTAAATCATTTAATGCAGAAGAAAGTGAGAAGAAAAGTGTGAAAGACAACAGGACAGAAGCACCTGCTTATTGATAGGAACAAAATAGCCTGCTGCCTGTATTTTGTTTCATTTCATGCTAAACGCCTTCAGCCCTAACATTTGTCACATGTGTTTGTCAGCATGGCCTCGTCTGTGATGCTGCAGCCTAGACTGCAAGCATTTGGGAAAGTCCCTTTAGGTAGTGCTCAGAAAGGTTCAGGAGGACCAGCGGAGTACTCTATTCAGCAATTTTACTGCATGTCCTACTCTACCCAGTATGTCTATGCATGTGACAATATAATATCCTTGTGCCCTTGTTCTATTCTATTCTATTCTATTCTATTCTATTCTATTCTATTCTATTCTATTCTATTCTATTCTTTGCCACAGAATCGATTGACAGATTGCACTGCAACAGACAACGGAATATACGGTGTGTGCTCTTTCTTGTATAATTATATGCCACATTATTGAGAGGAAATTACAGCTTAAGTGAAGGTTGTACTAGAAAGATCCGTATCCAGCACTTTCTTTTAATTAATTCCTACAAATCAATGGCAGGGCAGGTGAAAGTTTTACAGAAAGACTCATAGTGGATGTCATTAATTCCTCTTTCACTACTAACTAATGGGAGGTATATGCTTGACTTGAAGCTGTCTTGTCTCACTCACCTCGCTGCTTCTGTCAGTGTGTCAGCTCTGACATCCTACTGTAATCTTCTGTAGATCACCACTAGTGGTTTCCTGTCTAGATGTCTTCCTGTGGTAGCCTCCTTAAACCTGCCTTCTACTGATGAAAGCTTCTAGGATCTTCTTGCTATTCCCATTCTTATGTGTTTAACACTATTTCCATGACTGTAAATAATAGTCTGTATTAGGATATGAATTTAGTAGCCCCTCTTGATGTGGATGGATGTCTGCTGTCCAGAAACAGACATGCAGAGAGAGAGAGAGAGAGAGAGAGAGAGAGAGAGAGAGAGAGAGAGGCTTGGTCCAGAAACTGAGGTGTTTATTGGTATTGCTC
>CM050220.1:26578423-26598423 GCA_027475355.1 Coilia nasus | reverse complement strand
TAAAGTTGAAACACTGTAGTTCAAAAGTTGGGTTGCATCAAGACTGTGTTCAAAATATTGATATTGTGCCTAGGCTTGGGCAGTATATACAGCATACAAGAGTATTTTCGAATATTGGCTGCAAGATTTCTATACTGTGATACCATTGCTAACATCAAATTGGTATAGAAATGCTCCGATTGATACAAAACAAGCTGTTTCTTGCATTCTACATTAAAAGGTTAAAAAAAGGGTATGAAAAATTGGATACCGCCCCAGCCTAATTGTGATATATTGTGGCGTACTCCTCTATCCATATATATCAATACAGTTGCTGCTATATTGATACAGCATCAGAAAACTAAAAGTTTAAGACACAATCTAAAAGTTCATTTTAGGCTAACTGTAAGAAATTAAACTGATTTTTGGAAAATACAATAAACATTAATACTAAGATTTGTGGGCCTTAACTGAAGTGTTGTTAAGTTGTATATTAACAGGTTTTTAGAATGAATTTGTTTTTGGACACAATCATTTTTCAGAATCAACATCAACATCATGTATTGCGATACGTATCATATTATGGCCTTATATCATGATACATATCGTGTAATGAGGTTGCAGAAAATACCCTTCCCCAGTTAACATTAAGGCATTATATTTTTGGACTATCTGAAATATGATATTGGAGCGATTGTCAGCATTCCATTCCCCATGCAGATGGGGTGTTCTAGAATGCAACGCCCTGAAGGTCAAACCTTAAGAACAGAGTGTGGAATCTCTGTTGGGCATTAGATGTGACAAAACATCTCATAATTTAATTTAAGGCAGAGGACTGTCCTCTTCTCTTGAGGTCAGTAATTTTACTATTGTGTGGGGTCACATTCAGCGGCAGGTTAATATGCATATTCTTCGAGAGCTCTCTATTAATATTTGACCCCCTGGAAGACCCAGCCTCTGATTAAAAAAAAAAGAAAAAAGAAAAAAAAAAAGAAAGCAGACTTGCCATGGGGATAGCTTATTGTCATTCTGCTTTTATTAATTTAATTCCAGACGACTTCAGCCTACTTTTGGTCAACTAAATTGACTGCATAGCTGAAGGCCTGCACCTGCAGATTGAAAGAAAACTCAGGGGATCTTGGCTACATTAGCGAATGTCACAGACCGACCGAGCCTTCCACAATTCTGTAGCTCCCTCTATCTTGCTCTCTCCTCCACCTTGTCTGCAAAGGGAACAGGAAAAGGTCGCGATGAAAGGTTCCTTAAGGCATTTCTCACCTTCAAGATTTAGCAAATGTAGTCCTTTCTAAAGGTGCCAGAGCCGTGTTTAAGATGACAGAATTTTTTTTTTAATGAGACTGGAGTTGTGACAGGTGGTGTGACCATCACAGTTTATATTAAGTGGGCACGTGTTGCTCAACTCTCTAGAGGTTTGTCTTTTTCTGCTACGGGACGTCGGTATGACGATGAAGAGCATTTACAGCATTCACTATGTCATGAAGCATTCTGGCACAATTTTTTCTTGTTTCTTGAGTGTTGTTCAGGATCACAAACCCACTGTGCACTGACATGACACATTGAAGACCAGATGGCCAAGTGGAACAGCAGTCACCATGGCTGTCAACATTTGTAAACGTTGGGGTCAGTGATGTACTGTATTTTAAGAACATTTTTTCCTCTATTCCTTGAAATTTCCTTCACATCCTGAAAGCTATGAATATGTTACAGTGTCTAACAAAAATAACCAAAAAGTACCACATCTATGGCAGCCACAGAGCTTTAAGAACTCTGTCCAATCATTTCATTTGGACATCGGACATTACTTAGCTACATGCTACATACATACGTGTTTCCTGTTGTATGTAATTAGCTCAGAAGGACAAAAAGGGGTAATTTTTTTGGATGAATACTTCTGACCACATTCTTCCAATTCCACCTTTTCAGTCATCACCTCCTCTGTACCTGTAAAAGATCAGCCGGGGTCTGGTGCTTGAACTTTTCGAGTCTGTTTGACAAAACGTAAGTCCCACTCCCTCTCACTTGAGATGGCCCTAAGGTCGCAAGAAGAGCCCAAAGTGACCAGAGCAAAAACTTTCTGACCTGTTGTGGAGTAAATCCATTAGTGTTGTAAATGAGACACGGCCATAATGACCCAGGAATGCAGTGGTAGCAATAATCAAAATGCCATTACGCGTACTCTCGCAACTGCATCCACCGACACACACACACACGCACGCACACACACACACACACACACACTCGGCTAATGAACCGTCCCTGATTATGTTGTTAAAGTCTCACCCCGTTTAGTGGCACTGCAAAAAAGGGGATGCGTGATAAACAATCAGATGGTGAAAAATCTCTCCGTCAGTGAAATTCAGTATCGATTTGGGGGCCAGGGCAGAAGGCGGGGTACACTTAATGATGACCAAATTAGAATATTTTTTTTTGTCACCATGCCTCTAAAAAGAAATTAGAGTTTGTTACTTAGTAATTTGTCATCAGATTGCAGAAACTGTACTTTCCATTAATGGCTATGCATCTCATTTCTAAATTAACTTTTTGTCTCCCATCAAAAGTTTGATCAGAGTCGGGCCTGGTACGTGGTGCCAAAGGATCTGTTGTTCTAAATAGCATCTCACCTTGGAAACAGGGTTGTGATTAAAATAGTAAACAAAGGCAAATGATTGTTTTTTGTTTGCTGCATGTTCCCTGCCTACATTTGCACACAAAAAGTCTCAGGTCTGAGGACGCTGTTATCTGCAAAATGAAAATGACGCTGGACCAAGGTTATGGTTTCAAATCAAACAATTTGAAATGTTCGTGCAATAATGTACAGACTTAAAAGTTCTCAGAAAATGAGAAAGAAAGAAAATAAGAACGTTGTCCCTGCTTGCTGAACCTGAACATTGCATTGCAGATGAGCCGTGGCCCAGACGTGGCCTAGATGTGGCCCACATCAGGCCAGGGTTGCTGCTTAGTCACCATGCCTCTAAAAGGAAATTAGAGTTTGTTACTTAGTAATTTGTCATCAGATTGCAGAAACTGTACTTTCCCTTAATGGCTATGCATCTAATTTCTAAATTAACTTTTTGTCTCCCATCAAAAGTTTGATCCTAAGGACAATCATTGCTTTATTCTTCAATGTTTGGTGTTTCAAACTTCTAACATACAGTACAGCAGTCCAGTATGCTTTTTGCTTACTGCCTTCACCTTGACAACCATGACACGACCTACAGTAAGAAGTCTCACAAGGGCGCTGACGTCAAACGAGAGAGTTTTGTGCACAGGGTCATTTTCAGCACAGCAAGGGGTTTGTCAGCCCACAGCACACACACTGGACCAGTCACCAGACACTCCTCCCAGTGCTCAACACAACACATTTAGCAATGCCTGTGTGAGTTCTTGACACAATACATTTAGTGTCTCCTCTCTCAGTGCCCAATGCCTCACCAAAATGCATCTCAGTCCTGAGCATGTGGCACACAGTACAGCTGAAAGAAGGCCTACTAATACAACTCGAGATATGAAGATGTCTCCTACTGGTAACCTGTATGACCAGTTTTAACACACAGTAATGAACACAAAACTAATTTTGTAGTTGTTATAATGGCTTGAAAGGAGAGATAGCGGTCCATTCATTTTCCACACTATTATGTTAAAGATGTTAAATTATGGTTGCTATGATGGTTGAAAATCAATTACTTTTTTTGAATATTGTGGCTTGTATAAAAGTTATGCACTTTGACGATGTGATTTGTCTGCCTATTATTATCCAGGGGGCAATATCAGAACAAACACTATAGAGAGCCTGTTTATTTTTCATCATGACATTGAAATAACAGGCTGTCAGAAGGCCATTTTAATATCAATGACACTGAAGCAATTTGCCATATTCTATTTATTTTCCCTTCTTCCACTGTCTACCTTTTTATTTTTATGCTGCACTTTAGTGCTTCCCAAGAAATGTCAAGGAAATTAACCAACGCACAGTGGTGGTAATCATGATATTTTTAGTCCTATAGCATTTTTTTGTGGTTCATCCCCGATGCAGAAGTAAATATAATTAGAGCATTACTGAGCCTTTTTTGTTTCCTGTTTGGGTTGTTGATGGTATTTCTGGTTGATATTTTAAAATACATTTCCCCTTGTGTAGATTCAACACAACCCCACCCCTATACAAAAACATTACATGTATTTACATTGGGTATAGGAGAAATATGGAATCAATTATTTAAAAACAAGATTATTGTCTCTGCTCTCTGCTGCGATCTCTGCTGAGAAGAGAAGTGGCAGTGACAAGTATTGTTTCTACATCCTTACTTTTTATATTTTAACATGTATTCCCTGGTACTTAAGACAACTGGAAAAAAAATATCTCTGGGAACACAAGGACCATAAATATACATGATTCACCGGTCTCAAGTCTCCCTCCTCCACTGCCCAGAGGGTGTGCAGATTATTAAACTCTGAGATAAGTGGCAGGTCCCCTGATGGTGAGACTGACACAGATTCAGCCACGCAGACACGCAGCTCTCAGGAATCTGTGGGCGGGGCAGTGATACCTCCCCCACTCCCATCATCCTCTGGAACATCTTGCGGAATAGGTTACTCTGGAACGGAATCGGCACAGAGTCGGGCCTGGTACGTGGTGCCAAAGGATCTGTTGTTCTAAATAGATCTCACCTTGGAAACAGGGTTGTGATTAAAATAGTAAACAAAGGCAAATTATTGTTTTTTGTTTGCTGCAAGTTCCCTGCCTACATTTGGAAACAAAAAGTCACAGGTCTGAGGACGCTGTTATCTGCAAAATGAAAATGACACTGGACCAAGGTTATGGTTTCAAATCAAACAATTTGAAATGTTCATGCAATAATGTACAGACTTAAAAGTTCTCAGAAAATGAGAAAAAAAGAAAATAAGAAAGTTGCCCCTGCTTGCTGAACCTGAACATTGCATTGCAGCTGAGCCGTGGCCCAGACGTGGCCTAGATGTGGCCCACATCAGGCCAGGGTTGCTGCTGAGGGCTTGCAGCGATGTCTGCAAAAGACGTCTGAAACTTGAAAATAGACCCTTAATCAGCCGTTGATTTGTGCCTGTTAGGATTAACACCACCTAACTGATGAGAGTAACACCCCAGCGAACAGGCACACAAAAACAAATTAAGAAAAGTTTTGGCGGAGCAGCGAGAAGCAACGAGAAGCAGCCGTGCCAGGTTGGGTTGGGTCTAGTTTTTTTGCCGCAGGTGCTGGAGAAACCACTTACCTGACTGTGTGTGTGTGTGTGTGTGTGTGTGTGTGTGTGTGTGTGTGTGTGTGTGTGTGTGTGTGTGTGTGTGTGTGTGTGAGTGTGTGTGTGCGTGTGTGCTCCGATGCCTAGCCTGCATCCTTCAGCACTTCCTGGTCTGATGCCCCTCAGCTGTGAGTGGGTTGTCAGTGGAGGGAGAGAGAGGCTAATGCAGTTAATTACCTCTGCAGAGGAGGGCTCTGCTGGGGGAGCAACGGAGAGCAGCGCTGGCACTCAATGAAACCCTCATTTACACTGTACAGCAGCCTGACACGCTGTCTGTGTACATTAACACTTCCTTAGCAAACTTCCTGTATAGATGTGTTTAACCACCTTTGTGTGGCTATGTGTGTATGTGCACAGAGAGATAAAGCACACAATTCCTTTACTTAAGTCAAAGTACACATACTCCTAGTCAAATACTCCACTACAAGTGAAAGTTGCCATGCCAAATTTTTACTTACCCTAAGTTGAAGTACGAAAGTACATGCTTAAGTATTCAAAGTGTTTTTCTTTTTATGTGTTTTTTGTTGATACAGTAATGTGGGGCCAAAGACAGGTCATTAGAACTTGACCTCACCCTACATTCTTTATACACTACATCACTTTTTTCACAATTTTGGTCCTACTTAATGTCATAATTTCGCTACTGTTGTAGCTGAACAATAGAAGGAAGCTTTATTTAGAATATAATACGTTTACAAGACCATAATAACTTAAAATGGAATAACACACTATTGTTATTCATTCTCTTTTTACAAATATGAATCGCCTGAATTTAAAACTTAATTGGAATGGTTAATTTAATGTTTTGCTGCAAAGATCTACAGAGATGTGATTTTATTCCTACTCTACCATAGTAATAAATGTTCTGATAAAGAATGGTCATTATCTGCCATTGTTATTATGATTAATGCTAAGTACAAATTCAATGACTTGAAAGTAAAGACACTTCAAATTTGAATATGACCAGTCACATTATTGCAAAATCACTTTAAAACCATGTTTCAACGTAACTTATCCCAGTGTAATGAATGTATTGATCATCCTTTTTACGCAAAACTTTTGTTAGTTAGGGGTTGAGTGTATTTATCTCTCATCAATGTAACATGTATTTCATGCTCACATTTCAAATGTAGTGGAGTAAAAAGTGCAGTATTTGTCTGTACAGTACTTAAGTAAATTTACTTAGCTACTGTCCACCTCTGTGTATGCGTGCGCGCATGCGTGTGTGCTCACATGTGTGTGTGTATGTGTGGGTGTGTGCATGTGTGTGTGCCTGTCTGTGTGTGTTTGTGTACTGTATGCGTTCACGTGTGTGTTTATGTGTGTGTGTGTGCTTGCGTGTATGTGTCCCTTGAGTGTTGTACCAGTGACCCTGGGTTGGTTACTTCCTTCGTTTGCCAGCTGAGCCATAGGAACCTGTGTATCATCTCACCCTCTATTGAGTGCTTACAGTCTTATGAGTGTAGGCTGCCTCGAGTTGACTCAAGGCTATATGATCTATACATAATTAAGTTAAGCTAAGGTGAGAACTTTTTCACAACAGTATGCAGTTACATGACATTTTGCACTCATTACATCTCCATTTGGATTTTAAAAATATGACGAAAGCTTTTGAGAAAGTCATGTTTAAGCAAGTCTCTTCTTTCCTGGTCCAGAGCAATTTACTCAAGTCCATCCAGTCAGGATTTACGTGCAGTCATTAGACTGAAAATAACTATAAATAAATACATACATAAAAATACAGCACAATTCATATATGTGTAATTTACAGATATCATGAAAAACTCATAAATCTTAAATTGTTTCATAAAATGTCAAATATTTGCATTTAAAGGGTATGTAATGGTCCTCGTGAGAAATACGAGGTCCTCAAATAAAAGCCTTCATGTTTTCATCTTATTTCCATACTTAAGATGTACCAATTTGTCCATGTGACAGCGTAGTCCATGAACACACATGTAAGAATCTCATGTGTGCACACTTGCAAGGGGTTCTGCCATACATCTCATTCACGTCTCTCGCCTTTGAAATGGAGATTACTTACACAGACACGTGTAATGCGGGATAGAAATGGCCTAGAGGCATAGAGGCAGGCTGCAATTTCATCCACCGTGGCTTGCTTTCCTTGAGCATTAGTTCTCATCAGGGGTGGAGACAGAGAGCCATGAGGATTTAAAACAACAGATAGGAGCTCAAATAATCACAAAATAATTCTGTTCAGCATTTTTTTTCCCGCCGATAGCATCGCTGCGCTGTTGACTGGCAGATGAGTCATTTGTTTCCATTCCGGGCCAAGGTCGGCCGGGCCACAGGACTAATCACCTTACCTGAAGGAGAAATATGAGAGCACAGAAACACATAGAAGAGAGAGCGCAGCTGATGCAACATGCGATTAATACTCCCATCCCTCCCCACAGCTCAATACCCCATCCTCCTGCTGGCCTTATCTTTGCTTGGGCCTCTCATCGGCCCGGACGCCCAAATCAAAACAAGGACGGGGAGGAGGGTGTGTGTGTGTGTGTGTGTGTGTGTCAATGTGTGTGTGTGTGTGTGTGTGTGTGTGTGTGTGTGTGTGTGTGTGTGTGTGTGTGTGTGTGTGTGTGTGTGTGTTTTGGGGGGGTGGTAGGTTCTCCTGTCCACTTGTGGAATCCATTTCTCTTGTGCCGGAGCCGTGCCGGCACTGAGTGATGACACAACACCGGAGGCTTCATCCATCATGTCTTCCAGGCTCAGCAGCAGCAGCAGCAGCAGCAGGAAGCAGGAGCTCCTTGCAAACACACACACACACACACACACACACTCACACACACACACACACACACACACACACACACACACACTCACAGACACACACACACACATATATATATATAGACACATCAGAAACATATACACTACACCCACACACACACACACACACACAGACACACACCACACACACACACACACTCACAGACACACGCACTCAAAGACACACACTTGTAGATCTACTGACATAACACACACACACACACACACACACACACACACACACACACACACACACACACACACACACACACACACACACACACACACACATATATATATATATATATATATATATATATATATATATATATATATATATATATATATATATATATATATATAGATATATATATATTTATATATATATACATATAGACACACCGGAAACACACACACACACACACACACACACACACACACACACACACACATGCACATAAATGCTCAAAGACCAAAGACACACACTTCTAGATTTACTGACATAACACATACTGTATATAGAAACATCAGAAATATACACACTGACAGACACACTGAACAAAAATAACAGCAAAAAAAAAAAAAACGCACACACACTTGCGTCACAAAGCCATACTGCCACACAGACATCCTCTACACACATAAACAAGAAACTCACATAGGACACACACACAGTGAAAGCCAAAAAAAAGGAACAAAATATGATGAAATCAAAGGTAAAAACAAAGGGCACAATTGGATACAGTCCTGCATTCTGTGAAGTATAAATGCCAAATAAGATATGTAGCCCCCTTGCCTGTCTGTGAGCATGTGTGGTAGTCCACACTGTAATGGATCGCTAAAGGTTACCATTGTGATTTCCGCTCTGTGTCTCGATAAACAAACATTGCTTTGTGTGTGTGTATGGGGGCAGGGGAGGGGGGGTCTGTTTCCCCTGGAAATAATATACCTGCAGTACACCTATCAGGAGGCTTTGCTTTAATTCACTGGGCAGTAGCTTACAGTTGACATTTTACTGTGTTTGTATTTCACTTTTGCAAAACAAGAAAGACTGCATTTTATTCTGAGACACCCCTACTGCAAACACACTCAAATGCCTGCACACACACACACACACACAGACACACACACACACACACACACACACACACACACACACACACACACACACACACACACACGTGCACACACACACACACACACACACACACACACACACACACACACACACACACACACACACACACACACACACAACATTCAACCAGAATAATTTTTTCAGCACATAAACCTGTCCAACATGACAGCACTGCTGCTGCTGTGCCGTAGTCTGCCTAACTCATTCTGCTCTCATCCGGAGACACTTTGATATTGCCTCCTCATACCCCTGCATCCTCTTCCTCCCCTGCATTGCCTCCTTGAGGAGCTGCTTCAGGAGAGCTCCCGAGCTTAATGATAGAGCGTGACCGTGGACAGCTGCTGGATCCAGCTCCAGCTCTGCATAACATAACTCACCACAGACCCCATGTGTGTGTTGTTCGCCCCTTCCAGTGGCTGGCTGGGAAACTGACCGTGACGGCAGGGACAGCAGATGCCCTCGCCCGGGCTAGGAGGAGGAGGAGGAGGAGGAGGAGGAGGGTTGGAAGAAAAAGACGAGGTGAAAAGCAGGGCGAGGAAAAGAGAAAAAAAATAGCACACAAGATGGATCTTCCTGAAGTACACTAATCTATTCTGCTTGTGTGTCCCTTTCCCCTGGCGGGGCACTGCATTTGCATAAGGTTTAAGCTGGGATCTCTTGCTGCTGTCCCTCAGTTTAATTTCCATATGGATCTCTTGTGTTTACAAGGCCAATGGCCGTGTCAAGCAGCCACTCAGCGCCTACAGATCGTTTATCATGCGGCTGGCCGAAAGCAAAGGGTCGCAGGACAACCCGGGAACAATGAGGCAGCACAACATGCTGACAAAAATAAAAATAATAATAATAATAAAAACACCTAATGATGCATGCAGACCAGGGAAAAAATCTGGTCTTTTTCTTATTGTTTTTCCCTTTTCCTTGAGTCTCATAACTGCATGTTTTAGTAAACATATAATTAGACACAATACAATGCTTATGAATTTTTCACAAGTAAATATTATCATTATTATTTTGGTGAAGTACTCAAAATGGCACTGGTTCAATCATACACCTAGGTCTAAAAACAGAGAACACAGGCTAGCATTCACAAACTCACACTAACACACACTAACAAGCCACAGCAGTATGACAAAACTACAGTAATGTTATGAGGAATGATAGTGTGCTGGCAATGCTCTTGTTTCTCTGATTTGAGTTTCTATACTTTCAGTGGCAATGACAATACTGACCATTCATCAACAGATCACATCCGGCTCATCAACAGAAACAGTCTGCCTACTCTCTTTTCCCAGATGGGATCTGTATTTCAGTTCTATCAAAACAACCAATTAGTAGTGCCCTCATTACTGAGTAATTCGATTGTGGAGAAAACACAGTGAGAACCGCAGTGCCTTAGCCTCAGACGCCCTAGTATGGATACAGTCCTTACATGCACTACAATACAGTTGCTGTTACAGTAATGCAAATTATGGGGAAAATATGTGTGCACTTTTTAAAATGGCTCTCTTGGGATTTGTGGTTGCATTCTCCTTCCAGCCTTACAGTATGTTGTATATTACATATACAGTACATTCATTCAGCGCCGGTACCGGCCCTCCCTACACAGAACACGCACTCTGCGTAGAACCCCACAATCCATGAAGGGCCTCATTTTGCACAAGGGGATGCATTCTCTGCAAATGAGCATCACTCCGAGCACCAAGTCAGCCCGAGGCAGAAGAGAAAACAAAGATGAGTAATCACAGTTATGGTACATAAATACACAAAAAACTCTTGATAATGCACTTGATAATGCACTGACAGTCCCAATTCAGAACCCTCTTCCAACCTGGCCTTAATATTAACACTATCACCATAGTAACAAAAAAAACAAAAAAATGGCCTGAATAACACAGAAATGCCAGGCTAGTCG
Source organism: Coilia nasus (assembly GCA_027475355.1). Taxonomy (NCBI): domain Eukaryota; kingdom Metazoa; phylum Chordata; class Actinopteri; order Clupeiformes; family Engraulidae; genus Coilia; species Coilia nasus. The sequence goes on along the minus strand of CM050220.1, from coordinate 26,587,312 downwards.
ACATAGCATAGCAAACTTGAGAAAGATAACTCGCTATACAGGCAAACAGTCCCTTGCAAAATAAGATAGATCGTTGCATGGGGCAACCTAAAAACACCACTGTGTGGGATAAGCTACACATTGCTGAACAGTGGCTATAACTTAGAGTAATCTGGGTTTTGAGTTAAAGATGGTGATGATTTCATTGTAGTCTAATGACTCGGGTTAGCGGAAGTTGTTTAGTCATGCTAGCACAGCCATAACACTAACCACAACAGCTCTGAACTCTGTCTAAAGATTTCCGGTGCAAAACAGGCTACTGCACTGTTGAAATGTCAATGAATAAATCTTTTATTTTTTATTAACAATGGCCTATTAAAAAATAATAGTCAAAATTAGACCTTCACAATGCATTACTTAAAAAAATATACATAGATTAGTGATTGGGTGGGGCAGCTGTCAATCGTAGATCCTCATTGATGACTTGCATTGATGCATTGATGACATTGATAGAGGCCTCATTGATGACTTGCATCCAGACATGTGCATCTGTAAAAGGTTTGTTCTATTGTTGAAAGAGGCTGTTTATTTGATTTCTTTCTACTATTAAAGGTTGTAAACCTAAATGGCATTTCATGATAGTCATTTTGTAATGGGGGGCCTCAAAACAAAATTCTACTTAGGGGCCCAATTTGGCCCTGCATACAGTATATTACATTCATTATTCAAATACACTGTACAGTCTGTACACATATAAGTTAATTAATACATTTGTTCATTCATCTTTTGACAAAGACGTTTTATTGTTATTGTACTTATCTTTCTTAGCCACCCCTCCAGTGTCTTGCTATGTCTACAAGGTAGGATACATCGCTGTAAAGCACATGAGCATCCCCAGTGTTCCTAGTTTATTGGTCCAGCGGGTTTCATTGATGTGTTCATTATTCTGTAGCTCAGTGTTTGTGCTGTGATAAGGCTGTGCTTACTGAATCACTGCCCTGAGATGCTCACTGAGTTACTGAGTGCTGTCTGGCCTTAATCGTGTCGATTGCATGAACTGACTAAATGGGCATAACGTTTATACACTGATAGATGTGTAAATTGGGATTACAGGTCTGGGGAAGATGCCTATCTTTTTTAAAACTGATGCAAATCTGTAGGTGTCCTTTATGTGTTGTAGTGGCATTTTCTTTTGCTATTAGTTTTTTTTTTTTGCTTATAAAAAATGGACATCCAGAAAGCATGCAGGCCATTGATCATTCAGTGACCTGTTTTATGTCATTAACAGATAAATAATGACCACACAGCTCAAGTGTCCTTGAGGCCCTGTGGCTGCACATCTGCTCTCTCCGCAACGCTGCAGTCATCCAGATCGGCCCATACCTCCTCCGAAGCCTTTACACAGTACTTGGAGGCCTCCCTCAGTCAGCCAGCCAGAGCTTCGAGGGAGCAGCAGTGTTTTTCTCAGGATATTTGTATGGTCTCGGTGCCTGCTTTGAACATATGTTAGCCCAAGGCAATACATTTTTAATGTTTCAGTTCATTCGTTCGAATTAATAAGTGGCAGCTCCAGTCACTGAGCACACATTCCATGGCTGTATACCTTTGTGTGTTCACTAAGGATAAGGGATACATGATAAGCCATTCAGAGCAAGCATGAAAATTATTTTCACTTTTCAGCTAAGGCCAAATAGCTGGTGCGGCGTAAATCAATTATGGTGACAATACTAATTCCACCAAGTCCTAATGTTTTCCAATACATTTGTGTGTGACTAAAAAAGCCAAATTATTAATTTGCATGCAAATTAAGGGTGGAGGTTTCAACCAATAACACAACTGGAAGGCTGAGATCATGCACCATAACATGGCTATGAATGTCAGTATATTCGTGTACATTTACTGATAGCGTTTGTTGTTGTTAAGTATTGGAAGCAGGCTGATAATATAGCTCATTTATTCTTGTCACGGTTCAATTTGTGTCTATTTGTTTCAAAGTGGATCGTTAAACGGCAGTCACACCTATTTTGTCGACACAGGGAAACTGCAGTTTGTGTATGTGTGTGTGTATCAGTGGTCTAACAGTGGAACGTGTGTGTGTATGTGTGTGTATTTGTGTGTGTGTGTGTGTGAGTGTGTGTGTGTGTGTCTTCACCAAACCACACTTGGAAGATGGGGTTGTGCCAATACTGCCTGTCTGATCATCAGGACAAAGCTCTGTAATTGAATGGGGTGATAAAATTTAATATCTCGCAATATGCTGCTTTCTTTTTTCTTTTTTTAATAGGCCAGCAAAAGAGCCACTGTCAGCGGTAACCCATCAATTCACATTGATTTCTTTCATATTTCATTATGGCTGTTTTCATTGTTTTCAGTGCAGTGCCTAAACAGCACAGCAGGTGAACAGTCCACGCAAGGAGCCACACCTTACAGTGCTGTCTTTTTCTGTCTTGCACTTGCTCTCACTTTCTCTCTCTCCTTCACTCAGCTTTTTCTTCCACTCTCTTCCTCTCTCTCGTTCTCCCCCTCTCCCCTTCATTCTGCTTTCTCTCTCTCTCTCTCTCTCTCTATATATCTCTGTCTCTTCTTCACTCTGTTCTCTGTCTCTCCTTTACTCTTCTTTCCATTTCTCTTTCTGTATCTCTCCTTAATTCTGCTCTCTCTCTCTCTTTCTCTCTCTCTGTTTCTCTTTTGCTCTCTTTTTTCTTTTTTGTCTCCCATCAGTCAGCCAAGGTACACTGCTGTGAAGAATCCATCCAAGATTGCGACAATGGCATTTCAAAGCGCCACAGAGTCGGTGGAGATAATAGTTTATGTTAAGGTTGTTGGGGAGGGGGTGCTCTCCTCTCCTCCATGCTGCACTTCCTCCACGCCATCAGCTTAAGTGCACATTATCCTCAATTCATCCGCGCGCCTGCTATTAGCGTCAGCCTTAATCATGAAGTTGTCAGTTTCGGGCGCTCAAGCATGGAGCCACCTCTGGGCGCGTCACACCCGCCTCTGTGCCACGCCGCACCGCGCCGCGTCACGTCGCGTAACGCCACGACCCATTTCCTCTCGTCGTCCTCACAGCTGCGGGACGTTAAGTGGCTAAGCAGCTGAGATGCGTTTCCAAGCCTGAGAGATATCTGATGGTGGGTTCAGGGCAACATATTCACAGACACACATATTCACAGACACAAGTTTACACACACATACACTTACACACAAATGCACACACACACACATGCACACACAGACACACACACACACATACAGACACACACACACAGACACATGTGCTGTATATATACATAGACTGCCATACATGCTGGCAGCAACACAAACAGGCTTTACTTACCTAAAAAGACGTATGCACAAACACTCCTTTGAAAGGCAATGATCTTAAACCCTCAGCGTTCATCATGTGTCTGGAATATCTTTTTCTCATGGCCATGTTTGCTTAAAAATAGTGATCGTCCAAGCTGCAGAGTGAAGTGCTCATGTGGGCAGATGTGCTTACAGCGCTCGTGATGCGTGTTTACAGATGTGCAATCTGCGCCGTGCAAGAATTCAAAGGCATCTGGAAAAACATGTCATGGCTGAACATCTTCGCTGCTGAGTTGCTCATTCTCTGCTGAGTGATTAAGAGTCTCAGTGTTGTATAGGAAGATTTGAGCGCGCTCTGTTCCAAAGCCTCAGGCATGAGACAGTCCTTGGAATTAAACAAGCTGCTGGATGAGTAACCACTCCAAAGCATTTCCTCGAGTTAAGATTCAACTTGTTGTGTGGCTGCACTGATGTCGTCCTTGTGTGCGTCCTTGACAATGTACAGAGTATTTGTTTTTGTGTTGCGCAGGCTTTGTTGTGCTTCTGTGTCAGCCTTTGACTTTTTCCTGCATATTGTAACCTCTTGCATCCAAATCACGGCCACAAAGTTCTCTTAGGTCTCCTTTTTTGAACTTTAAAACTGTAAAACAAACACGAAATGTGAAGCTTAAACATAGTGAAACTTGGAAGGGAATATTTTCTTTCTGAATTATATTATCAACTGATAGAAAATGTCCTCCCACTTTGCCTCCACAAACATGTGTGTTTTAAAGCATAAACAGTATAGTTCACTCCAATATTGATTTATTGCATGACCCAGCATTATTTTTTATGACTAAGCGCCATCAAACTTTGGTTTTGAAAAGGAGCCTGTGCTATTTCAAGACATGGGTCTGTTCACCTCAGTTATTAGGTCATGTCACATTACATTACATGTTTTTTATTAGACACTCTGATCCAGATTGACGTGCAGTGAAGCAACTACAGGGGCCGTCCACCTGGAGCAACTTGGAGTTGAGTGCCCTGCTAAGGGACACAAAGGTGACAGACCCTGGGATCAAACTCACCACCTGCTGGATGTTGATTTTTTTGGAAATCCTACTTCCTAACCATTAAACCATCACCACCCCAAGTAGTTGAGTAGCATAAGTGCGTTGAGTGAGCTAGAGCTGAGTCCAGGTTGCTCGTTCTCAGATGGTGTGTGTGGTGAGTGATATTCTATATTTCTTATATCACCTTGGTCACAGCTGGACTCCTCCCTCGACTGGCCTTACTAAAAAAAACCCTCCTCAGAATGCTGTCCTCTCTCAGGACCTTATCATGAAGGCCACATGGGCTAGAGAAATGTACCTCAAGCCCAAGCTCCTCTCTCATCAAAGCTCTTCACTGCTGTCAGGGCACCAGACCGTATCTTTAATAACCATGTGTAATGTAGACCATATCTACAGTAGACGCCTTGGTGCTGCTGGGCTTCACATCTCCACGCTTGCTGAGCAGAGAGGAGGGTATGTACAGTGGGGTGGGGGAGAGGAGGGTGTGTACAGTGGGGTGGGGGAGAGGAGGGTGTGTACAGTGGGGTGGGGGAGAGGAGGGTGTGTACAGTGGGGTGGGGGAGAGGAGGGTGTGTACAGTGGGGTGGGGGAGAGGAGGGTGTGTACAGTGGGGTTGGGCGGTGAGCAGTGGCCAGGCACAGCGTTACACTCGGATCACAATGATCCCCCCCAAAATAATTAAGTAGCAGTGGCCAAACACAATAGAAGACTCAGACCATGATAATTCTATTGGATTAAAACTTTCTAGCTCATCTTTGATCCCTTGCACACACTTGGATTAAACACACACACCCACACACACACACACACACACACACACACACACACACACACACACACACACACACACACACACACACACACACACATGTGAATACCTGCCTTGAATGAAGAGGACTGTTCAGGGAATCAAATCTGCCACCCTCCAGTGACAAGACCAAATTCTTTACCTGTTGGCCACGGCTGCCAGACAGCTCCCCAAAGTGACATGAAGCAGCAATTTCTGTACAACGGAGAGGAACACACCGTCACTATATACAGTCATACTGATGTGAACATCTGGTTACAGTGACTCACTGTAAAATATAGTCTCTAAAGTATGACTACTACAGCTGTGCATTTTCATCCTCATCTACCCAGAGCTGCAGCTGGTAATTATGGCTGGCTGCTCTGCCCCAGACAGTGTCAGTTCCTAACAGTGCTAATAATGCTGAATTATATCATTTAGAATATATATATATATTTAATATATATATCATTTTGAAGGAACTTGGCTAGTAGCTTGCGCCAAACATCTTGAAGAACTACCACAGATCTTCTGTGGATGTATGCTTCCTGACATATACAACCAATTTGGTGTAATTCTCATACACTTGACTATAATCCTGCAAAATCCTTGACATTGTGTGTCTAAAAACAACTTATGCCCATCTTATGCCTTAAGTCCTTTCAGCCTTATGGGTGTTTTAACATTAAACATGTGGATGGCTAAAAAGATACAGTACTGTCCAAAGATTTAGGCAGGTGCCTTCAAACCAGCATCAGTTCACACAGAGGGGTACACACAAAGTCAGTGATTTTGCAGGATTATAGTCAGGTGTATGATCAACCAATTACACCAAATTGGTTGTATATGTTCTTCAAGATGTTTGGCGCAAGCTACCAGCCAAGTTCCTTCAAAAACTCTATGCAATAGACCTAGAAGAATTGATGCTCTTTTAAAGGCAAAGGGTGGTCACACCAAATATTGATTAGATTTAGGTTTCTCTTTTGTTCAGTCACTGCATTTTGTTAATTGATGAACATAAATGATTAACACTTCCATTTTTGAAGGCATTCCTAGCTGTCAGCATTTTTTCACACCTGCCTAAGACTTTTGCACATTACTGTATTTCAGATCCGATCCTTGTAGTCAAGCAGTAAGATTATGTGATGTGCATCCTGTAATGAAGATTTTTTGAGTCTTTTCTTCCATCCCTCTTGTCCTCCCCCACAGTCTACCTTTCTACCAGGTACCAGGTCTCCCGTTTTTAAAGTTGGGCTCTGCTCTGGGGAAATGCAAATGTGCCCCCCAGCTGTCATGTATGCACACCGCACGCTCTCAGGGGTACCGACTGCTGGAGATGAGGGGCTCGGATGCAAAAGCTGAGCTGCATGGACAGACAGTGTTCTATGTGACTCATAGCTCGATGCAGTGCACTCACACACACACACACACACACACACACACACACACACACACACACACACACACACACACACACACACACACACACACACACACACACAAAACAGTGAAAAAGAGAGCATAAAGCATAAAGCTGTGTCCATATTTAGGCATAGCACATGCTTTGGGCTTAGAGTAATGCTCCATGCGTTAATACCAAGGGCATTTAGGCATGATGCATACTGTAGCGGTGAGTAATGCACCATGAGTAAAGCTCCAAGGGCACAGTAAAAGGCACACTGGTTTTAACAATGACCTCCCCCTCGTCCCCCTCACAGGTTAGCCGTATTATCTTTCCCTAGCATACGGCGTGTCCTCACTGGCTGCGGTTCAGCTGCGCTGTTGAAACGCTTGCCCGCGGGCCCCTACTGTCAGTCTTTACAGCATTAGCGTGCCAAATAGCATAGCACGGGCATGTGGAGTGGGCTGAGGAGATCCTTTTGTAAAAGCTGTCATGATGCTCGGCTGCCAGAGGATTGGTGTTCGCGGCTGATCCGCGCCTGATTCGCGGTGGGCTGCTTGAATGGCACGAGCGATAATTTCATGGCCGTTTGACGCGCGGGTGCCCAGCGTGTGACTGCCTGAGAGCTTCCCTGACGCTGCATGGCTACCCTCTCTAATTCCATCTGACCATGAAGTGCTGCATATGCCTGCTTATTCTATTGCTCCTGTTTGTCCATGCTGCCTTAATCTGTCCTCCTTTGAGAAGGTGCTATTTTTGAAACATCTATTCATATCCATCGGGCCGCTAAAGCACTCTGACTTGCTTTTGGCGTGTGGTTTTTCTACACAATTATGATGGTTTCCGTGTCCCCAACTGTATTGGGAGGGAGCCTGATGAAAATGTCTAATGTTATTATGGCTCCAGTGGCAACAGGAAATAGACTCCTCCGTGTGAGTTTCCTGGCCAGCAAGATGCTGTTGGTAACAATTTGCTCTTCAGTCTCCTGGCGAATCTCATGTTTAGATGTGCCGTCACATTCCTAAAAGAGCTGTTTCGACATGCTGTCACAAACACAAAAGAGCTGTTTCTGTTCTGGACGTCTGCAAACAGCATGCAGTAGATGCGATCGATTTTCCTTGTGTAATTGACTGCAAAAGACGACACACTTGACTTTGAAGTTTCCCTGTACACTAACTACAGATGCTCAGATTATAAACAAATTATGGGTTAAAGCTTTGTTAATTACAGTGTGTGGTCAAGATTAAGGGTTATATGGGTGAGTTAGGTTAAGCTGATTAAAATCATAATGAGTCAGTCTGGCATTCACATTCGTTATTGGAATCAGTGGTCTGATTGGTTGCAGCTCTGTCCAGTAGTACACAGAGCCATTTGAAAGATGACCATTGATGCCTGCCTCTGAGAACTTCCTGTCTATGGAAGGTTTGCCAGACCAAGCTCCATCTACAAGCTTGGTGCAACAGCCAGTCTACATCTGTGTAGTTTGTCCAGGCAGACTATTCAAGTGGGAAAGATTATGCATCCACACATGTTTAGGGTGGGTTAACCAATCAAAAACGTTCCCCTGTTTTCAGTGCACAAACTGCATCTATCTGCATCTGTAAAAACAATAGAAGTGAGGTCTGTATTGCAGACATCCCAAGTTTCCCGCGACCTCCGGGAGTCTCCCGCAGTTAAAAAGCAACTCTCGGACGCCCCCAAGTAATACAAAATCCCCTGCAACTCCCGCAAATTTCTTTAGGTAATTGGGAAGAGTTGCAGAGGCAGCAAGTGACAGGGAGACAGGTGGAGTGAGAGAGAGTGAGAGTGACAGTCCCGTGTAGTATTTTTGCAGACGTAATAGACGACCTCTGTCTCTCTCATTAGGCTATTCAGTTTTTGACAATCAATATTTTTCTCATTTGCATGTTCTAGGGAAGGGTGCATTGTTGACCTTCCTGAAGTGAGTTTCTGCAGGTTGGGATATTTCCTATTACTGTATTTCCTGTGTAGTCACAAAAGCTGCCAAGCTGCCAGTTCCACTGCTGCTGTCCCAGTAGACTTGAGTGGAGCGGGAAGAGTGCCCCTGTGTGGACCCCAGCCACCGTGTCTCTGCTTGGCCAGGAAGGCTATTCTCTGGGGCCTCATACGACTCGACCTCCCGCGCGACCTTGAGCCCCCACCGGGCCCGCGGGTCACTCGCGCAACATTAGTCAAAGTAAAAATTAGCCCCGGCGCCAGGCGGCAGCCTCATTTGTCTTACACTGTCAGAATGTATGTATGTTCGCGCGCGGCCTCCTCTCACCCTCCTCTCGCCCTCTTTCATTTATTAATTTTGTTTTTGCCTTTAAACATATTTAAGCTTTATTTAATTTGCACACGGG
>CM050220.1:26565923-26573423 GCA_027475355.1 Coilia nasus | reverse complement strand
TCACCATAGACATATACTACATTCACATGTGCACATTTTTTGCTGTCACATGCATGTATTCTTCAGTCATAAAGGTACATGAAGGCTAACTTAAAGAATTTTACTCATAACACATCAGCCTAATTTGTTGTGTTTAAATAAAAAAAAAACTTAAGGCGAGACACGGCAGGTGAAAACATAGATTTTTCATGTCCTGGTCAAATTTGAGATTTTAGGCTAGTTTGCATCCTTAATATATAATCTTTCAAACTGCTATAAAAATGTCCAAATTACACTTTTAGGAGCTTATTTTATTACACTATTACACACCTGTGATTTTTACCGCATATCCACCAAAAGTTAGCTTTCTTGCACAAGACGTCATTTAGCAACCGGTTTCTCTCATATTCCATCCATGGCATCGTTGTAAAGCTCTAGGTCTGCTGCATAAGGCCGTCTAATCCAAATATGGATAGTTCCGCTGTGTTAAACACCAATCGTGAATGTTTACAGGGAAGTTTAAACATACAAATGAAGTCTGATTGGCTGGACTCGATTTCCGACAAGACGATTCGTTCAAATGAATCACGTGGTATACCCTTGCGCTTCCTAGTTAGCTTACCGCAGATCACTTCACTATAGAGATGGCTACAACAACCTGACGATTTACAATTTATTTAATAAATTAGATGACAAATTCTGTTGAAACTGACCCAAGTGATACACAACACACCTTAAAAACCTACCCAACCAGTGGGATTTAATAAATTAACACATAAGACAAAGACATTAACATAAAGTCCAAATCATAATACGCAGACAATCCCAGGCCGAGAGGCAACAGCCAGCAACCAGCAGTCCCACACCAAAAGCCTCTCCTCGGCAGCAGGAACCAGGTGGTTTTAAAGCAGTTGTTGATCCTATGACCAGGTGCTCCTAATAAGGCCAATCCCATCACATGATTGCTGAGCAGGTAGAAGGTATGGCAGAAGCAGAGGGACAAACAGCACTGGGAACATACAGACAATACATGCAGCCGTAACCCTGTGCCAAGGCCGCAACAAAAAGAGGTTGGATTATATTTATCAACTAAATTACAAACAAAACAAACACAAGGTGATGGGTTAAAGTCAGTCATCAGTAATGCATGCATGTTGGTGGATGTGAGATGTTCTGGGTGCTATGTGGCTGTGTCAAAATCAAAGAGAAAATGGCCCCCAGAATGGGAGAGACAGCAGTCTTTTAAAGCTGGTGAGACACCTGAAGCAGCTCACCAGCAATTAGGCAAGTCCAGCCCCCTAGAAACCTGCAGATAGTTAATCAGAACAGCACAGAAAGAGCAAAAGGCCTAGCGGGCCGTAACAGTAAACAATTATCAGAAAGAGAAAAACCCATAAAAGAGTAGATGTGTCTACACATTTGACTGGCAGTGTACATGTTATCTTTACATTTATACATTTTCTCTCCTTAAAATGTTCAATAGCCTACTTTAAAGTAGTAGCTTACGTTTAAAGAGAATTTATGCATATGACAAAAGAATTACTGTATGTGAGACAGGGATGTATGAATGTGAGAGAATAATGTATGTGTGGGTAACGTATGGTGAAAATGGAAGCAGTAGTATAGTGGAAACACATTGTGGTTGGCTAAGAACTTCCTAATCAGAATAAAACAAAACTGCTGTCTGTCTCATTCAGTCAGTGTGATAGAGGGACATTATGAGGCCAGAGCACTACAGCAAGCCATTGGTGTTCTTACTGTACATACAGACCAGGAGCGACCACAGCGAACAGGTTGCCAAAGTAGCTGAGGAAACTTTGCTGTTGAATTCGCCTTCTTCGCTTTGTTTGCTCATGACGTTTCATTTGGAATGTTGGATTTATCGCTGTAATTAACGGATGGAAAATGTATGTATTCTGGTTGGTTTTCGCTGAACCGCATCATAGCTCATTACCATAAAGTTAACTGACTTTTAACTTCTTTTTTTCGCTCTGGTCACCCAATTCACTTCGCTGCCGGCGAATTTGCTTTGTTTGCCCAATTTGCCGACTCTCCATAGAGAAATAATGACTTCCGTCGCTCTGGTCACTTTGGTCGCTTCTGATGTGGACACCCCTTTAGAAGTATTTTAGCTTCCCCAGAAAGTGTTGTAGGACTGAGAGCTGCCAGTGTCTACTTCCTGTTTTCGCAAGATGGAGGGGAGAAATCATGTAAGGCTGAAAATACAGGTATGTGAGAGGAGAATGTATGTACGTAAGAGGGCTACAATGAATAATTTCTTGAACGGCCCCTCATACAAAACTGCACATCTATGAACTCACATGCTTATGAACACAGAAGCATGAACACAGAAGTACTCAGCACAGTACACAACATAGTCATATACAGGCTTGCTATCCTTCAAACTCTTTCTCTCTCACACGCACACACAAACACAAAGGAAAGCAAATGAAAGCAGAGTGCAGGCATGCAAAAACACCCACACATGAACAAAGACACACAGCGATACCCACATACTCTCTCTCTCTCTCTCTTTTTCTCTCACACAAACACACACCCATGGTCGTCCTAGTGTATGTTTGTGAAAGCATATCTGACTGGTGTCATCTGCGTGCTGAGTGGCGCTGGTGGGTCCCGTGGGCGCGGGCTACATCTTGCTCTGAGCAGCCCCGGATAAACAGACATCCATCGCCGCAGCGGCCGGGATTGATTGTGCGCCGGGCCGGATTAACGCGCGGCCGGGGAATATTCGGGCGGAGGCAATTGGAAAATGGTAATGAAATTAAATGAAGCGTGAAGGCTGCTGGTTTTGGCTTTTGTCACCAGAGAACATGAAAAATAAAAGCTTTGCTCCAAAACGATTTTTAGCTCGAGGAGTCACATGACCACCGCAGAGACCTCCCATCTCTGACTATCTCTCTCTCTCTCGTCATTGTCCTTTTTGTCTCTATCTATCTATCTATCTATCTATCTATCTATCTATCTGTCTGTCTGTCTGTCTGTCTGTCTGTCTGTCTGTCTGTCTGTCTGTCTGTCTGTCTGTCTGTCTGTCTGTCTGTCTGCCTGTCTGTCTGTCTGTCTGTCTGTCTGTCTGTCTCTCTCTCTCTCTCTCTCTCTCTCTGTAAGTAATAGTCTACATGCATAACAAGCAAAGCAATGTATGCCCCTTGCCACTCACTAACAGGCATTGCTGTGAATGCCACTCAGCACTGTAATCGTTGGGGTACATAGACTAGGCTTTATTTCAGGCTCTCCCAGCCCATTCACAGTGCTTCATATATCATCTAGCCGTGACTGACAGGGGCTGCCACTGCAAGGGGTCCATTTGTGGAGCTTGGCAACGGTTCGGGGGTTAGTTGTTCTTGCTCAAGGCCACTTCAGCAGAGAGCCGTGGGGAGCCTGTCTGGGGACGGGAGAGCTCGGATTCGGGGAAGCGGGAGTGAGACATAGTGGAGTGGAGGGGAAGTTAGGTGGAAGTAAGCTCAGTCCTCAGCCACTGCTTCCCCGGGAACGGTCATTATTTTAAAAATCACAGTTATTGAGCAGCCGTCATTCATCGTACTACCATAATATCATGAATTGTAAAGGCCTAATGGACTGCTAAGGTTTGACTGCTTTCTGAGAGACATACTGTAGGGATGAAATGTCTTTTGCTCAAATGTGCCAAACAAGCTAAACTCAACTCAACCAAGCTAAACTAAACTGTATACACTAAGCTAAAATCAGTTCAGTCACACTAAACTGCATACACTTAGCTAAACTCAACTTCCCTAAACTAACTACATAAACTAAACTCAACTAAGGTACACTAAACTTAAGTTAAGTCTGTGTTTTTTTTTAAATAGGGACCCTTGGAGAAATAATATGTCTGACTAAAAATGTTGCTTCTAATAGGATGTGGATGTGAGGATGTTCCAACTTTCTCCTGAGACCGGAGTCTAATTGTTATTACAAGCTGTCAGAAGGACTATGTCTAGCAGAGGAATCCTTGTGAAATACATACCCTGCAGTACAGTAAGTGTGCATAAACAACACTGATCGATCCTGCATGACAGCTGCTGTCTTCAACGTATCTGTGATCTAGAAATTTTCATTTTTATCCACATCTCAAATATCAACTCTCTTCTCCTTAAGGCTCTTCCTTGACCTCTGACATCATTACAATCAGGCATATCAATCATCCCCTCTAGCGCTTTGTGTTTTTGTGTGTGTGTGTGTGTGTGTGTGTGTGTGCAGGTGTGTGTGTACATCTGTGTACTTTTGTGTGTCTGTGTGTGTGTCTGTTTCTCTGTATGCGTGCGTGTTGTTCTGTGTGTACATTTATGGGAGTGTGTGTCTGTCTGTCTGTGTGTTTGTTGCATGTGTGTGTGTGTGCGTTTCTCTGCGTGTGTGGGCTTGCCTACATGTGAGGTTGTGTACAGTATGTGTGTGTGTGTGTATCATTGGTTTGTTTGTGCAGATAGGGTGACATCTCTGATACAGCATGCATAAGTCTGATTTGTAGTGCTGTGCTGCTGCCTTCCTGTTGACTGGAGCTGGGGGAGTTTGGAGAGGGGGGTTGGCATGGGGGGGGGCTCTTATCTGATGGCGCATATTTCTGTCAGCTACGATGCTTATCAGTCGCTCTAGAGCACCTGGTCTGGTCTAGGGGGATTAAAAAGGTCAATAGAAAGCTGATAGGCAGTGTGGTCTTAGACAATGCCATACTAATGTCTGCAAATGTATCAGAATGTGGTGCATTAGTCCCCAAAAATATGTGTTTATCAGAAATATGACCGAGACGAACAGGATGATATATTTGACTTTGTCTGGAGAGGCAGTCTCAGTTGTGCCTCGAAGACATGGGTGGCATTTGGGCAAAAGCCAGACTCATCCATTTAACTCAACAAGTCTATTATTTTTGCTTGGGAAATGACTGAGAAGTTATTTCCTGTTTTTATTCTTCTTTCCTCGCACACACATTCACAGAAGTCATTACACAGAAATTAAGACTCAATCACAAATAATGAAAAAACAAAACAAAAAAGAAATAAAGCTGTCGCAGAAGATGTGATGCTTAATATTGCTAAATAAATAAACATTATATATTTATTTATTCATTGATGCATTCGAACTGCTACGTACACCCACACATGCCCACCTACTCATGGGGGTGTTAATCATAAACAGTATTTATTTCTGTTGTCATTTTTGAATTTCTTTGTTTGTTTTTAGCCTTTAATCTAGAAAACCCAGAACATGAAAGCTAACTATGCCCATGAATACCTGCATACGCTTTTGTAGCCCCAAATGATTGAACCCTCAATTAAAGCTGCTGGAGCCTGAGCTGGCCTGCCTGGGCCGTGCTGATGTGTGGGGGCCGGGCCTGTCATTTCTTAGGGAGGAGATAAGACAGCGGGCTGACGTTTGGCTAAAATGCCTCCACACTGGCACATGCAGATTAACAGAGTGACAATAAACTAATGACTCCTCTTTGCGCCTTTCATCAAATCACATAATAGCTTTGGGTCTTCCGGTTAAACAGGTTTAATCGGCCAAGATTACTATATTTAGGCCTGTTATGGAAATGGGTGCTGTGTGTGTGTGTGTGTGTATGTGTGTGTGTGTGTGTGTGTGTGTGTTTGGCAAGGGATGTGAATGGTGGAGTGAGTGGGTATGAAAGAGAGAGAGACATAAAAACTGTGTTTTGTGTGTGTATCAGGGATGGAAATTTACCCCCCGCCAAATGCAGGTAAATATGAGCGTTGGCGGGTGAATTTTGTCATTTTAGCTGCCACTGTGGCGGGTGTGCAAATGCTATCCAGCCACAAGTTCCATATAGTATATGAAAGTCACTCACTCACTCACGCATGTTGTATCATAGCTAACAGTTAGACAGCGCAGGTGCTTAGAAGCGCATTTATTGATAAACAACACTCAGAGCGTTTCTTCGGGCGTGGAACACATTTTAGATCAGGGGTGCTGCATATTTGAGTCATGGATTTCTTCCCATATATATAATGTCGTTTTGGTGCACTTGATATTCCTCCCGTTGGTACCGACGTTTCATATTAACGCCATATGCGCACACAATTCCAGAACCAACACAGATTTTGGCTTATTAGGCTAATGGTGCGGCCACCACCGATGTCTGAATATTTTGAGGAAGATCCATTCCTGGTGCATATTAAGTGGATATTTTTCTATGACTATAATGTAACTATGATGACGGGACAGACTGACTGTCATTTTAACATATCCTAAAATGGTGTGGCTATTCCAAATATGATCTTGGTAACTTTCTGTTCACTAATTTCCGGTAATGAAAGCGCAGTCATGATTATAGCCTAACTGTCCACGCGGGAATGCATCAGTATTGTCTTGTGTGACCAGTATCACGTTGATAATAATGCCATATGCGCACAAGTTCATTCAAAAAACCAACCTGTGATTTTATCTTAACCTACCTACCTAACCTGTCACCTGCCACCAACACCGATGTCAGAGGAGTCCATCTCCAAAGCACATATAACCACTGAAGATTTTATATCATTAAACGATTGTTTATAACTATCTATCATAGACGGATAGCATCTGCACAAGGGCATAACGCAAGAGAGTGCATACGCATGTAAACTGTCCCAGGCCTATATGACTGATGTTAGGTCTGAGAAGGCCGCACACTGACACACGTAGCTTACACAGACACTCATGTACCGAAATACATAGACTTTGAAGATTAACCCATTGTTCTGACACTTTAGCCCATAATGAGCCAAGCTTGCACATAACCGCGCCGTAGAAGCCCAAAATCCAACAATACACAACAAAACCAGAAGCTACATTCTTTTCTGCTCTGTTACTATGAGCAGCAAGGATCTTTGGGGTAGCTGCTAGGCTCAATAGTTTTTTACATTTGACCTTACAATGCAGCCCACATAAAAATGACTTTTGAATACACATCAGCCATTTTTCATGCATTAATATGTTTATATTCAGATATGAATTTCATTGTGTGATATTTTAAAATTGCTCAGATGGCAAAACTAGTAATGATAAAAACATCTTATTACTGCTTAGTAGAGGGTGATCAGCACCTTTAGTACCCTAGTATGTGTGGGGGTGATGGGCAGGCTTTACTATAAAGCAACATGGATGGTGTGACATTTTCTATTTTCTTTGAGTGAGTCCAAAGCAGTTCAGAGCAGTTGGCTAATAGAGGGTGTACATTCTATAGTTGCAGGTAGATATTGCTATGTATTTCTAACCACATAATAATGCAGTTTTCACTTCCTTTGTGTGTCTCCAGTGCTCAATTAAACAGATAAGTTGAAATGTGATTACTGTAAACTCTTGTAGTTACAGGAAGATATAGTTTCAAACCATCATTCTGAATCACTCTGTTTTTATTTATGGTTTCGCAACCTTGCCAATCACACTTGGAGAGAGTATGTATTATCACCAAAAAGAGATATTGTTAGGCTAGGCGTATCTCATGTATTGGTAACACAACAACTGAATAATCAGCTCTGTAACAAACTC
>CM050220.1:26500923-26560923 GCA_027475355.1 Coilia nasus | reverse complement strand
GCCAGGAGACAAACACTTTGACACTTTGCTTCCTCCGATGTTCAATCAGGCCACCTTTTTTCCTGTTCTTTTCTCTTAAAAAAGGGCGAAAAAAATGCCGGAACTTATGTGAATGGCGAGTCATTCCAGCAAGCAGACAACTCACCTGGGCGCGACATGATGGATGGATCCAATCGCATGCGCTCATCAATTACTAACCGTGCTGCTCGGCAAAACAGGGGATAGAAGAAATGCAGGGAAGGAAGAAAAGGGAGGGAAAAAATGGGTTGCGGAGGATTGCATTGGGGTGGAGACATTGTGCTTTTTCTGAGGCCTGCGACAATCGCATATTCCTTTTAGCATCTGGCATCTCTGTTTTCACAGGCATCCTGTGGAAAAAAAAGTACTTAAAGCAGAGGACATGGTAATAAAGGCAAATGAATTCAGGCTAAAATGTGTGGTTGGAGGATGCTTGGGTACCTGTACCACATTTAAGTAGCACTTCACCAAACACTAGTTCTAGGAATGGGTGCAGTTATTGATCTTAACAGCAAATGTGTATGGACTGAACTGACCACTTTTTCGAGAGTAGCAAGACTTTTGTGTTCTTCAAATGTGCGGTCTTAAGTATGCAGCATTACTGCAAAGCTGACCACGTGCAAAGCTGTTTGAATGCAATGCTGTAAGATGTTCTCTGCTATGATTATTTATTGAAAAGAACAACAGTATTTCTTTACCCACAAATTTGGAATATATTTTGGAGGATCCTGGCAGAAATATGCATAATTTAGTCCAGATCCTCTGGGACACTATCCAATATGCTTTAGATCATATTTTGAAATGCTCATAGCAGCATAGCACTATTGCAGAGAGAAAAAGTCTTTATATCTGATGGGAATATGGATCTTTTAATATTGATGCCATCGGAAACCCTATACGTTCTCTATGTGCAATAACATGCAGTGGAAAAGGAGGTAAGAGAGGAAAGTGCTCAGTAACAATGACACACCTAAAGGTGAAGGCCAACCCAAATCAATATCATCTGGGATAACAGAAATAAGAAATAAACAAACCCCTCTCAGAAATATTTGTCGCCCGACTACACCAGGGTGTCCACTGTTCCACAAAATAGCACTCTTGTGCCATACATTTGATAGGATAGCTACAAATCAAAGTATAGGATTAACAATCAGATTACAAACTGTAAGCAAAACTGTCACAATGCAGCTACATTTGTCAATAGTGTTATACAGTTGCTAAGCAGCAACTGCACCACAGAACTCTGCTTGCGGTGATGCTCATCCCTCTAAATGTAGGCTTATAATACTATCACATAATAACCGCCACATCAGGAGTTTGTATTCCAGATCCACTCTGGCTGTGGCAGCTTGCTGTTGTTGGGTGTGGTTTGCTGATCTATTCACCAGCACACGTGGCGGGGGCAGGGAAAAGCACCGGAGGCATCTACTGGCCTTAAAAGCCTCCTTAATTACTCCTCCACGTAAATCTCTGCGACTGACCACGGGCCACCGAGACCTTTGCAGTATGTGCCTGTGGCTAAACTCCGGGGCCGGTGACCTTGGCTGGAGCGGTGGCAGGAGCCTGGGAGACTACAATGCCCAGCTCGGATGCGGCCCCGCGTTCCTGAAATGGGTCCAAAGCTCACAGCGCCGTCCTCTAGGTCATAAGCCCAGATGTCTGGGTGATGGATTGCATTGGTCAGACCGCATTTGGGCATTAATGGCAACAGACCTGTTATGGAAGAAAGAGGAGAAAAGCTTTTTGGCCCTTGTGATATTGGCAGCGTCACCTTGAGGTCCCTGCAGGAGATGAAAAGGGAGTTAGAGAGAAAAGGAGCGAGAGAGAAAGAGAGCGAGAAAGAAAGGGAGAAAGGCCATTTACAATGGCCGAGTTCAAACTCAGTGTATTGTGTTATTCAAAAAGTTGATGTGTTCTGGTTCAACCTCAGCCATCTGAAACCTTAGTGTTTGCCACCTAGTAATTTCACAACAAACATATATACTTACATGTTGTGCGGGGTGCCCAGTAAGTAGAATTGAGCTCAGCGGGTTATGGGTCAGTTATGCATGAAACTTCTTTTGTTGTGAAATAGGACAATTGACAGCACACAGAGAGTTCAGAGAATAGTGTGCTTTAGTGCATATGTATGTGTGTGTGTATGAGTGTGTGTGTGTGTGTGTGTGTGTGTGTGTGTGTGTGTGTGAGTGTATATGTGTGTGTGCTTGTGTGTGTGTATGAGTGTACAGTATATGTATATGTGTATGTGTGTGTGTGTGTGTGTGCTTGTGCGTATCTGTGTGTGTGTGTGTGTGTGTGTGTGTGTGTGTGTGTGTGTGTGTGTGTGTGTGTGTGTGTGTGTGTGTGTGTGTGTGTGTGTGTGTGTGTGTGCGTGTGCACGCATAAGTTTGTATGTGTGTGTCACTCAAATTGTTTCCCTGGAAGCTGAATTGCTTCAGTCTTTTATGTTTTTCCCTGGCCAAGTCTGAGACAGCAATCACTTATTCTTATTTATGACTGGGCCTCTCCCGCAACCTCACCCCAAAGAGTCATGGGCCATAAATTGCTCTTCTTGTTTGCGGAGACAAACAGGGTCCGAGGAGCTTGTTGCAATGATTGATTCATTTTATGGACGGTAGGGAAATAGAGTGCAGGAGACAGGGGAATCTCTTAGCATTTCCCCATGTCTGTCTGTCGGACTGCCTGACTGCCTGCTGTCCTCACTGTCTAATTTAATGGCCCCATCTCACCTCATTTTGGTTTGTGTGCTGATGGGTGTTGCTGTGAAAATGTGCACCCGTACACACACACACACACACACACACACACACACACACACACACACACACACACACACACATAAACAGAGAGATAGAGAGAGAGAGATTTTAGAAGCATGCCTGTCTGTTTTTAGTGTAACAGTGCTCATTAAAATAGCATTCCCTACTCAGCTGTGACATTTGATAAAATCATGTTGTGTGGAAGTTTGTGTGTGTGTGTGTGTGTGTACTGACACAAACACACACACACACACACACACGCACACACAGATAAGAAGTGAATTGGGGAGACCGGAACTTGAACCTTGGGAAAGAGGACTGACTGGCATCCCTGGCTCTATCACAAACACACCTGCCTGTGTGACAGTGAGAAGACGGTGCCATATTGATAAATGGATGCATTTAAATAGCAAATGAGCTGGGAGAGAGCGTCGCTGAAGGTCACTGCCATACGTCTAATGTTTAAACTTTACCAGACTGGGCAATAATTGCTTCCCTGAGCCAATGTTGTGCATGAATATTAAGCAGGGGTGGCAACATATGCTCTCCTCCAGCAGTGCGCTCGGATTCACACAGAATTTAGGGCTGCATTTGCCGTACTTCCCCTACCCTTCCTGGGCCGATTACCTCGAACCACCCGTAGGTCAAGAACGGCGAAGCTTTTTGGAGGAAGCAATATCTTCAAGGTATGATTAATACCCAAGCAGAGTGGAAAAAGAGCCGGGCTCTTATCTTTGCATATCATGATTATTCATGAAGAACCGGGGCACATAGCCTCAGAACTTAAGAGCCATTTTTGCAGGGAATATCGGAGAATTTACATTTCAAGACAATTGTTTGTCTTTGCTTTTTTTAAACAATCCAGAGAGTGGGGCAGGTTCAGGCTTGGTGTTTGAGGAGATCAGATTAAAAAAACAAATGTGTTTTATTTTAAATAACTTTGGAACACAAACTGGCCTTTGAAACAGAGATGCAGAATGGGCCTGTCATAGCACAACGCACTCACCACACACACACACGTACGCGCACACACACACACACACACACACACACACACACACACACACACACACAGACACACACACACTTGTGCCACACATGCTAGTATGCATTATGCCTGGCACAACACGAGGAAGAAATCATACTCCCCATGGTGCTTCCCAGTCATCTGTCTGAAATTTCCAATCTCATTTACTTACTTTAGTGAGTTGTTAAATTAGTTATTAGTAGGTGTTTAGCAAATCTAAAAAGGCCCAGCTCTTGACTGGGTAATGGTGCTACCACTGCTCAAACACCCCACCACCCCTCACCACCACCTCCATTTCTGCTCCTGTCATTACGGAATACATCACCAGACAGAGGAGGAGAGTGTCAGTCAGAGTGGAGCATCGTGGGGAGGGTGGAGTGATAAATAACATGTTAACTGACGAGGAGGTGAATGAATTGAATAATGCATGTCTGACACTGTGTGCCCCCCCCACTCCCCACCCCCAAGGTCAAGGTGTCTGTCTTACGTGTGTGTGTGAGTGAGTGAGTGTGTGTGTGTGTGTGTGTGTGTTGCATGTGTTTCAGGTGCAAGCCTAAAAAAAAGTTTTGATGAAACAGCTATGCTTAACGTGGTGACACTTGATGGACATGTCCCTTTGAAAATGTAAATATCAAAGCCCACATTCAAATGGCATCATTTGCATCCTGATCTCTGACACCTGAGCCCTGCCTCTTTAGTTTGCTGTCTCCTGCCCTAAAACTGGCCTGACAAGGGCGAACAGTACCACTCAGAAACGAGCCCACAGCTCGAGGTGGTATGTCTTGTCACCGTTAGCAAGGCGGCGAAAAGTCAAGTGCTTTTTTTTCTCTTTCTTTCCTTTTTTCGCTGAAGTCTTTGCATTTATGTCCATCAATAATTCATCAGTCTGCACTGAATTATTAATCTTCTCATAACTAGGCCCAATTATGCTCTGAAAACAGAGACTGAGCCTAAACACATTTTTTAGCTTGACCTAGATTAGCGTTGCACTCAGGCACTCGTTGACGCCTTCTTTTTCATTTAAAAGGAGCGAACCTACTCTATTTATTTAAAAGGGATCGCACTTGACAGAAGACAAAGGACATTGAAAGAATGAGGTAAAATGAAAGAACACAGATTAAGCAGGAAATTTTTGAAAATAAATAAATACAATATATAATGCACTGATTCCTCACATTGGAAACCTACTATGAAATGCATTCACAACCTTGTTTACCAAAACATGAATGGGTTTTGTTATTCCTGTCATTTTCATTCATGTGCATATTTCTTTGAGTGTCTGTGATTGTTGACTCTTTCTGTGTTGTTTGTTCATAAACTGCAGAGCAGGACAGAGAGAGGAACTATACGAATTGGCATCATTAGAGAAGGACCTCTGGGAGATTCCCATAAAAGAACAATTAAAAGCAGACACGTGTTTAAATAGTGCCCAGTGCCTCACACTAGACTTTGCTATGGCTTCAATGTGGCTAATGTGAGTCATTTGTTGGACAAACACTACAGTTGGTGTGTTTCCATAGCCACACACTGAGGCAAACTGTCTTCCTGTGTGCCAGTCACTAAGAGACACAGAATGGCATTTTCTCCACCACACAGTGTCTGTGTCTATTCACCCCTTTTGTTTGTCAGCTTGATTTGGGGGAAATCTGGTCAAACATTCCATTCATTGTGTTGACTTCTCATTAGCTTAAAACTGTTTCATCTATATAGTCTAAAGTGTTGCCCTTGCTTAACCCCTGTGCTTAAATAGTTGTTTGGCATTGTAACAGAAACAGAAACACCATCCCAAGCATCCTTGAGCAGAAAGTGGAGGTGAGATACAAGAAGCCGCCTGGGTTTAGCCTATTGGAGATCCAGATTGGAAAAACTCTGCTTATTATGTAAATTATAAAACTACTCTCTTGAACAGAAAAAAACTATATTTCAAAATTAATTTGGTTTGGGCGATTATAGAATTAAGGTTCCCCTCTGAAGAGAAAGGAGAGAGGAATAAGAATGAAAAAAAAAAAAATACAAGTGTCTTACCCCAATGGGTACCACACCTTGTTAACCAGAAAGAATGAGCCATTCACCACAGTAATTTCACAGCTACGCTCAGCTGCACCGGTACTTCCACAAGCGTACCGCCAATGCCACTCATCCCTTGCCAACCTTCGGCTGGATTCACAGGAAACAGAAATGTCATTTTGAGCCTTGAATGTGAATGGAGGCACCCAGGGACGTTATCCAAGTTTCAGCTGGATAGTTGTTTTTCTAGCATAACCTACATTTGCATGCTTTTAAAACTTGATGTCACTGTTAGTGTGCTGGTAAACTGCTTGTTTGACTGACGTACTTTTAATGTCAGCAGTCAGTGGTTCATGCAAATGCAAAGTTTAACACATATCAGTTCAGGAAAAACAGGATGGAGACTGCAGCTGATTAGCGAAATAGCCAGCTGCAAACAAAGCAGACCTTTGCTGATGCCCAATTACCATCCCAGAGTGACAAAGCCTTGTGGAAAAGGGCATCAGCCCTGAACCCCTGGAAGCCAAGTGCATGCATAACAAAATAAGCTTGCTTTAATTTCACATGTAAGGCTATACCTTACACTGTGATCAGTGAAGTATGGTTGAACATGCAAAGTTACAGTTCATGTGCTAGTCAAAGAAGCAAAGTTATAACCAACTAGACTGTCCCATGACCTGGATGAATGAGAATCTTCATAGACATTAATGTGCTATATTTTTAGATTCATTTGCCATAGGGCTAGGTATAATATAATATAATATAATATAATATAATATAATATAATATAATATAATATAATATAATATAATATAATGTAATATAATATAATATAATAGTTTAAATTTTTTTTGATGAATGCAACAAGCTGTGTGACAGCCTAGCATACAGACAGAAATGTTGTCTCTCTTACATCATATTTTATACATGCCACTTGTTGCCTGGACTATACAGTACATTGCCCCTAAGGAGGAAGGTTTGATGACAGTCAGAAGTTAGTATGAGGTAATTGTCAATAATTATGATGACCCTTGTTACATTACAAGGATTTAAGCTTGATGCCCAGTAACAGTTAATAATAGCTAAGTATCCTAGCATTGTCAGGATTTTACAGTCATCAACAATCTAGCTGGCAACAGTCACTTTGATCATTACTGTGGTCTGTTATTCTATATTTATTGTCGTCTGTTACTGGAATATAATGTGTGGAACAGGCAAAACATACATTATAACACATAATCACAGTGTTGTATCATCATAAACAGTGCAGAGAAGAAGATATCAGTCTGTGTGTTATTTATATGAACAGAATACATATTCAAATAAACAACATTTTGGAGAGCCGTGAAAATTTCAGGTCCACTTAGGTCCAAGAGTGATGAAGTTTTCTTTTTTTCAAACGCTTTAAAAGAGGACATGACAGAAGACGGAGACCTCTAATGCTAACTAGATTTGCCAGCAGGCTGATGCATGATAATATTTACCTCCCTAAAGGCTTTATTAACAGTAGATTTGGGCCCAAATGGCTCGCGCAGTTTGTTGTGTATTTTATGCCAGTTCACTGAGCATTCAGACATGCCCATCAAGGTCGGATAAGCACTACCTCATGAAAATCATTCCTTTAATGACGCCGCTTTTCTGTGCATCCTGCATGAGCCTAAAGGGGTGTGGGGAAATGTGGGCAAATTACCATTTCCATCATTTGCCTGAGAGGAGTACTGTTGGGCCAAGCGCTTCAATCAGTCATACGTGCGGCGCATGGCGGCTCTGATATTAAAGCGGGCGATGAGATGGCTCGGAAAGCCATCTATCAAGCCATCAGCGACGCTGACAAAAAGGCGCAGTGAGAGATGAATGCACTGGCTGCGGAGATGAAAAGACTGATAATAGCTAAATGTTACTCGTCACCTCACCTGTTCTGACCATTTTTTATTCTCTCTTGTGGCTTTCTGTTTTTTTCCAATCTTTTTTTTTTTCCAAGTCATTGCTCTTCATAGGTTTTTCTGAGCATGCCTCAGCACACAGACCCACACACACACACACACACACACGACAATGACACTCACACAAACACACACTCACACAAACTCCAAACTCACTCTAACGACACACCAACATGCACACGCACTCACACATACAGGCACACACACACACACACACACAGGCACAGGCACACAAACACACACATACACATGCACACACACGCACACAAACACACACGCACGCACACACACATGCACGCACAAAAACACACACACGCACGCGCACACACACACACACACACACACACACACACACACACACACACACACACACACTCACACAAACACACAAAAATGCACACTCACACAAACTCCAAACTCACTTTAATGACACACCAAAATGCACAGGCACACACACACACATACACACAGGCACACAAACACACACACATGCACACACACACACACACACACACACACACACACACAAACACACAGACATGCGCACACAAAAACACACACACACACGTACACACACACACACACACACAGCATTCCTCCTCCTCCTCCTCCTCCCCTTATGTCACGGAGCATTAAGGAGGAGTGGAAACCTAACCTCCTGAGAGAGGCGAGTGAGACAGAGAGTCTGTCCTCCAAAGGGGATTCGGTGGCCAGGGTCGCCGTCGCAGCGTCGCCAGTAGCCCCAGTGACACCCGACACCGGCCCGCGTCTTCCTTCCAGAACCACAGCCCAGCCCAGCCCAGCCCAGCCCAGCCGCCACTAGAGCCTGCCTCTGGGAACCGCCTGCGTGGGGGGCCTACAGCGGAGCAGGAAACGCATAAATACACAACCACTTACCGGAAAAAGGCAATAAAATAAAAAGGAAAGAAATAAATAATTGCAATTAATGATTTTGGGCTGAGGTTGGTTCGCCTGCTTTTTCCGCCGCTGTGCACAATTTGATGACGGTCTATTGGTATTTCAGTCAGGATAGAATTCAAGCTCAGAACAGCAGCCAATCGAGCTTTGCAGGCCCAGGGGACCGTGAGGCATGTTTGAGCAGCAGCGTTACTCACAGCGATCAGCCTTTCTCAGAAGAGCCATTGGCTGGGCCACAGAGTCTGCTCCTGTGTGGCAGGGCAGTGTGAATGGAGCACTATGCTGCTGTGTGTCAGTAGCTGAGGACAGGGGAGAAGGGAACAAGCAGACATGTGGGACAGTCTACTTTTGATCTACTTTAGTACATCAAAAAGTTTCTGATGTAAAGGTGATTTGTATAGGAGGAGAAGTATACCTTCTGTTTTTTGAGTTGTATGCACAGGGGCAAAGTAAGGTTTTAGCAGAAGAAATAAATAAACAAATGAACAAGAATATAAATATAAAAATTAACATGTTTATAAATTAATAAATACATAACATTAAAAATTGTGTCAAAAACTCAATTTAGAGTACATATTGAGTACATTCTAAATATATTTAGATTATAATTTGTGTCATTGAATCTGCTTTGGATGATTGCATCTGCACCCTGACGAAATATTGAGTGTGAAATATTTTGTGGAGAATCGCTCACGCGCACACACACACACACACACACACACGCACACGCACGCGCACACACACACACACACACACACACACACACACACACACACACACACACACACACACACACACACAGGCTGGCTAAGGGCACTAGGTAATTAGGTGTGTGTGTGACTGTGTGTCAGGCAGAGGGTGTCTGTTTTTGTGTGAGAGAGACAAAGGGTGTGTGTGTGTGTGTGTGTGTGTGTGTGTGTGTGTGTGTGTGTGTGTGTGTGCAGGTAATGAGCTGGTTTGCACAAAGGCCAGTAACCTGTGTGGTCTGGATCTCTGTCAGGGAGCGATAAAGGCCACTTTACTTGCTGCTCTGATGCAAAGATTAGAGACGAAGGCTGCTGACACCTCCTTCAAGAAGCCCACAGCCGCTTCCAATCTTAGTGAGGGCAGTGCCTCCTGTCACTCTCTCAGGCCTTGCAAGGGGAAAAGTGAGAAAAAAGGAGAGAAGAATGTGGTGAAAGTATCTGCATTTGGCACACTTCCTGTGACCCCACCACACTTCCTGTGATCAGCGCTGTCTCAAGGGTTTTCAGGTGGGTGACATGGCTGCCTGATTCCTGCCATAGTTGAGATTCTTTCTCTCTCTCTCTCTCTCTCTCTGTCTCTCTCTCTCTCTCTCTCTTATTTCCTCATCATAATGTCCATTTTTGGTCTCGTTTTTTGTGGATGTTCTGGTGAGGAAGTGGGATCTCTCATGTACACCTGTGTTTGACTTGGTGCATGTATGAACATGTAGGAACACACAAGTGGTGCATCTTCTCCACCACAAAGCTTAGTGCAGAATGAAGCAGTGTCCATCGGATGGACTGGTCTGTACTTGACATGTCCTTTGCCTTTGATCATGTGTCACATGTTCCAGAGCGGAGCTTGGGGGACCTTCTCAGGTGGGGGGAAGGGAAAGAAAAAAAGAGAGAGAGCTCTGGTCTTACTGTTACAGCAGAAGAGAAGAAAGAAAGGAAGAAAGGAAGGAAGGAAGGAAGGAAGGAAGGAAGGACAGACCTCTTCGCAGGTGATCCTGAAGGTGGAGGTAGACGAGGGCACCTGAGGCTCGGTGTGGAGATGAATGTTGGGCGCTGCCGTGAGGGGGTTTGGATTGGTTAATAGAGTTTTATTAGCCCTCCGGCCGTCAGGAGGAATGAGAAATGGAGGCGAGGCCTGGAGACGTTGGGCTGGAGAGAGGGACCGAGCAAATTTGTTGGGTCAGTGAAGCAGGGAAATGATGTCTGATGAATGGGATTGAAACAGCTCTGATTCTCCCTCTCTCTTTCTGTGTGGGTATGTGTGTGTGTCCGTGTATGCGTGTGTGTGTGTGAGAGAGAGATTTTTGCTATGACAGCTTTCCACTATGTCTCCCTTCTCACCACTCTCATTTTTTCTTTATTCTTTGACAAATCCTCTTTTTTCATTGCTTCATTGCTCTTTTTTCCATCTGATTTTTTTTACCTCTTTCATCAAAGTACATGTTTGGATTGAAGTCTCTCTATGTGCTGAATGGACTTATACCAGCTCTTGTATTTATAATGGTGCAATCAAGTGAGATGGAAGAAAAAAAAAGAAAACCCATCTCAGAGGATTTGGAGTGAGGAAAGTGAGATGTTTAGCACAGTTCTGAGTTCGACCTTGAGCACTTTAATCAAAGTATCTTTCACAGAGTGTTATGCGCTGTTGTATGGAAATGTGTGTAGAATCTCACATGAATGCAATATGCCTTAGGCACATAACTCAGGATTCCTCATGCAGTGTTTTCTTAAGATTTCCTTTTGTTGTATAGGGTTGTGTAAAGAACCTACCCACGAACATTCTGAAAATATAAAAAATGTAAAAATACGTGACACAGCAAAGCGACAAGCGACCTCCCTCTGAGTGTTCCCATCTTCCACTGGCCACATCTGCTCGATTGGTTACAACCAGGAACCACAAACTCAGCCATGTAACGATACAAACTGCATGTATTTCAGCCATTAGGGTACAGAATACAACTGTGAAATAAATGTGCCTTTATATAGGGTCTTGCTCCTACAAGGTTTGAGCACACAAAGTTCCACATGATTTGGCTCAAAGTCAGCAATTGATGCACTGAGATACACTGCTAGTCAAAAGTAAAGAAACAGTTCAGGTACACTTGAATTTGTATGAACATTTTGCAAAATGAGTTTGTTCCCTTAGATGTTTTGAGTAGTGTAGTTTTCGTCTTTGCCCTACAGGCTGGAAGTCATCTCTCATTCGAACTATAGAGACATGGCTCGCTCCTCTAAACTTACTTAGTGCAATTATAGCCCATAGAGGGGGGCAAAGAAAATTCAGAAGTGCCTTTCACCCAGTTACAAGTTGATGAACCACTGAAACGATTTTGAAAACATTATTTTAAGGTTGAAAAAACTACTTAGTGTTGCTTTAAGTAATTCAATTTAGTTCAATTGCATTCAATTCAATTCAATTCAATTCAATTCGATTTAATACCTTCTGATATCTACTAAAGGAAAACCAGTATCAATCGGAACAGCCGCAGTGTCCCCAGCCTATAGTCAAACTAGGCAGCCTGAGCGCATGCTGCTATATCACCCAGACAAGACGACAGACATGAAGTATACCACCACAACCGGGTACACGGCCATAAATGAGGCACCAATGGCAGTATTCTTTATGACACTGCAAAAATGAGGAATGGCGTTGAGCTTTAAAGCCATTTAATCGAGGCAGGGATGAATAGAAATTCCTTTCATCGTTACTGCCGGTTCCTTTCACCGCCGATTGGTCACGTGACAGAAGCTATTCATAATTCGTCAGGCGAGGCCTGAAAGCACTTGTGTTATTGTATGACTGGATCATAACCTGCATGACCGAGCCCTGCCGGTCAGAGGTGACGTGGATGTATAGGCCTGAAAATAAAAGGTGGAGAAACAATCCTGTCAGAAACTCGTAAACACACGAAGCTATAAAATATTCACTTTATGTGCCATGGTGTCCTTGAGAATATGTGCACCCCTATGTAGGGTCGATCGTCAACATTGTCAACTGCTGAAAATAGGGTTAAAGTAGAAAGAATTTCAAGGAGCTATGTGAGTTTAAATGTGTGTGTGTGCGTGTGTGTGTGTGTGTGTGTGTGTGTGTGTGTGTGTGTGTGTGTGTGTGTGTGTGTGTGTGTGTGTGTGTGTGTGTGTTTGTGTGTACAAAAGAAAAGAATACAGAGAGAGAGAGGGAGAGAGAGGTAGATAACACACACACACACACACACACACACACACACACACACACACACACACACACACACACACACACACACACAGGAATATACATACAGACCCTCTCCTGAAAGGGGGAGGCGGGATGTGTGTCGCCTCAGTGTAAAGCTATCCACTGCTGCTGTGCTGCACACGTCTGTGATCCATTTCACTATTGAAGTATCGAGCGCCAGCCTGTGTGTCTGTGTGTGTGTGTGTGTGTGTGTGTGTATGTGTGTTTAAGTTTGTACATGACTGTGTGAGTGTGTGCGTGTGTGTGTGTGTACATTACACTATTGAAGTATCGAGTGCAAGGCTCTGTGTGGCCTGCATCCCTATCACACACACATCTTCACTTCCTCTAACCACACACTACATCTCCTCTCCACACACACACACACACACACACACACACACACACACACACACACACACACACACACACACACACACTCTTGGCTCTTTGTGGACTGCATCCTTATCACACAAACACATCTTCACCTCCTCTAACCACACACTACATCTCCCACACAAACACATACACACACAACATCTCATATCCTTTCTCTCTATATCTCACAACCACACACACACACACACACACACACACACACACACACACACACACACACACACACACACACACACACACACACACACACACACACACAGAAACACTACATCTTCTTTCCCCCTTTACTACGAATACACACTCTCGCCTCTGTGTGAGCCTCCATACCACAAACACATCCTCACTTTCTCTAGCCACACACACAAACAAACACACACACACACACACACACACACACACCTCCCAGGCTAAGCCACAAAATCACACACTCTGGAGCTCCACTCTGGCCACACATATTGGGTGTCAAAAAGCAAAAGAGCTTCACCTAGCCTAATCCATAGTTCACACTAGGTGTTCAAAAGCCCTGTGTTGTTGTGACCTAGGTTATGTTAGCTGCCCAAAACTCTGCTTTAGTTTAGACAATGCAGAGATTCTATTCGGTGCCAAGAAAAGCTTACCTCAGCTACAGCAGCACTGCTACACTTCTCCAGCTCTTTAAGGGCGCTTTCACACCACTAGTTCGATTATTTGGCCCGGACCAGGCAGTAAAATGGTTACTATGTAGCACACAGACTGTGGAGTGCTCCGCTTTCACACTGGCAAATGAACCAAAATTGGTCTGCTTGACATTTCCTCATCAATATTTATCATAACTACCCATAATGCATTTCAAATGATTTGTTTGTGTGGAATCAAGAGGACTAAGACCACCTCTTTTTAGAGGTCTTAGTCCACTTGATTTAGTGCACACCAGAGTTCGATTGGTGCTTTCACACTAAAGAAAACAACCCGAACTATAAGCTATACTATACTACTATATACCATAAGCGAACTTTTGGTCCAAATGGCACCAACTGCTGTGTGAAAGCACTCAAATAGAACATAATGCCACACTGCATTTTGATGGTTCTGTAGATGGCCTTACATACTGTTTTTAGATGCGGAGACTATTAAAACATCTGTTAAAACTTTGTGTGTTGTTAGGGTTAGGTTTCAGGGTTGGGTTTGATTCAGGTGATTAGACTTAACAATAAAACAAAATGAAACTGTATTTTATCAAACCATCTGTAATGAGCTTCTGGGTGGACTGTCCAAATGACAAGTTGAATAAATATACTATTATCTCCCCCTTCCTAGAAGTAATAATGTCATTTTAGTCCATAAGAGACCCTTTTTAGTAGAGCACTCATGAAACCATCTTAAATAGCACTATGTAACCCTATGATAAGTTGCCTTTTTTTCAGAGAAGAGATAAGATGTCCTTCCTGGTGGTAAAACATATTGGGCAAGCTTACATGATCAGATAAGCGTTCAACCTTGTGGATGCATATCACGGTGGAAAAGAAACCATTGAGCTTTTAAACACGCCTTATCAGTTTACTCAGCTTTAGCCATTACTATAAGTTATAATAGTTGAGAATGTTTAAAATCAAACATTTGGAGGAAATGCAGAACATTAAGCTGACATATAAAAAGGATTGCTTGGATAAAGAGAAATCAGACTAGGCTGATTACCTGATGACTGGCCTGGACATTCCATCATATAAGAATCTGGGTTAAAATCAGGAGGTCTGTTCTTAGTTTTACACACTGCAGTCACTGCATCGGACACAATGCAATTAGCATTCCCAATGTATGTGACTGACTGCAATGAACCCATAATTCTAGGTCCAGAGTGGAGGGTTGAGCTGAAGACGGTTGAAGTGGACAAGGTTTAAAAATCCAAAGAGCACCATGGGAGCCATTACACTTAGATGCCTCTAACATTTCCTGTGACTTCACAGTCTTGATCATGATGACGATGATGAAGAGTGCATGTGTATGTGTACGTGCATGTGTGTTTGAGTGTGTGTGTGTGTGTATGTGTGTGTGCACACAAGTGTGTTGATTGGAGAGTAGTCTTCGCTTTGTGATGTGTGGTGATGAGTTGGAGGAAATGGTGATGTTTTTTCTCTTTCTTCTTCTCTTTTCTTTTTTTTCTTGTCCGCACAACCAGGTTCACATTTCAAGAAGCCATTACAGGGCAATCTGGTCCCGCAATTGCTTCAATTGGAGCCGGCCAGGGTTCCAGGCACGTTTAAGGGTCCCGATGATGATGGCTCACTACGCCGCTAATGAGGAGGAAATCAGACGAGAGAGGAAGACAGGAGGAGATGCCACTCCGCACCCTACCGCTGTCATCTCACTGATTCTGGCCGCCAGTCAGCCAATCAACCGTAGATGGGGTGGGGTGGGGTGAGGTGGAGGGCGAGGGACATAAAAAATGGCCCCCCTTAACTGGCCAGCTAAAGTAAAAATGCAAATCACAACATCTAGCTTGGACACGGAGCCTTTCATATCAAGTCTTCCCTTTGATATAATTCCATATCTGACCCCCTGTCATTTGCATATCAGTTGCACTTCACATGAACTTTCAGGCTAGGCTGCATAGTCTGGACTTGGAATCCTTTTCCTATAAAATAATGCTGGGTGCAAAGACTAGCCTCTGCTATATGGCAGACTGTCATGGCCTGATGCTGATGTATCTTTGAATACTAACAGCCACCATGACAAATGCAGGTCACACATGACGTATTTATGACATGGTTATGACAGGTCACTGTCATTACTATGATGGACTTAGGGTAACACTTTATTTTAATGACACATTATGTGATAGTTAGGCACATGACAAGTGTACTTGTGTGTGCGTGTGTGTATGTGAGGGTGTACGCCTGTGTGTGAATGGCAGGAGAATCCTCCACACGCTACAGATGACACACATACACACATGCAGTGGTGTGTCTCCAGGCTGCAGTGTGGGGGCAGGAGACAGATGCTCACACCAGTTCCCTCTGGCAGATGGCATCAAATGACGGATACAGCAAATGCCACCCCCATGTCACCACTGGTGCTACCGCGCCTACACACCACAGCAGACCCGCCACCATACCCGGTACAGCCGCCACCCTCAACACAGGGACAACAAGCTGGGTGGACGGGCTGCCACCAGACTACTACTGCTGTCCTTGATCAGCGTCAGCCAGGGAGGCTCACACTCTCCAGCCAGCCAGGAGGAAAAGGCTGAGGAGGAGGTGGTGAAGGAGAAAGATGTCGCCATCCTTTCCAGGTAACAATAACACAGTGTTGTGATTTTTCTGGCATACGATTCCCATGGAAGCCAGTGAGCTAGGCTGATGGCATGTCAGTCCCTCCATCGGTGTGTAGGACACATCTGTGCCTCAGGAAGGCTGCAACAGACATATGCTCTCACTGCTTGTTTTTAGTCAGGGTATAGTCGAGCCATAACACTCCAAAATACTAGTATAAAACGTTGAATGAATGAATGAATGAATGAATGAATGAATGAATGAATGAATGAATGAATGAATAACTGATAACTGGATGGATGGATGGGTGGATGAGTGGATGGGTAAAGAATAAAAGTTAGTGCTCTGGTTAGAAGGGCATACATCATATGAAAGACAAATAGTCAGAGGGGTTCAGAAAGGCAATACAAGTGGCAATACAAGTGTTGTATTTGTCATGCCAATAAAGCATTGTTGAATTGAATTGAAAGAGAGGGAGAGATTGCACCTTCCCTTGTTAAATCATGTGACTTCACCCGGCAATAACCCACTATCCCTACCTCCACCACACACAGATGCTCAAAAAAACCCAAACCCGTTTTTTCAAGAACAAGCACACATAAAACACTCATATTTCCAGGTGGACATCGATAGACCACAATCTTTTTGTCCACACACCATTTCCTTGCAAACAGTTCAATATTATCTCTAGCCTGAAAGTAAGCATATTCAAATAATCCTTGACTCGACCACAGTCTTAAACATGGCCACCACTCCCCCTCTTGCTTGAATTTATGAAATAAAATAAACAGCATATAGTAAAAGAAAGACATTGAAAAGAAAGACACAAAGAAAGAAAAAAAGAAAGAAAGAGTGCAATGAATTGTAACAGATTAATTTACCATCGGGTCCCATTCTAACAGTCAACACAGTTGACAAGTGAAGGCCTGGATATACTCGCCAAAGTGACGTCAAAATGACGTCAGTGCACATCCGATTTTTTGTAACTTGCGCGCGGCAGCCCCATTGAAAACAATAGGCAATGGCTAGTCTGGTTTCAGCTAACTTTAGCCTAGTAACTACCAGCCTAAACATGTATTTTCCATTGCTACAAATTAGCTAATATTA
This sequence comes from Coilia nasus, assembly GCA_027475355.1. Taxonomy (NCBI): domain Eukaryota; kingdom Metazoa; phylum Chordata; class Actinopteri; order Clupeiformes; family Engraulidae; genus Coilia; species Coilia nasus. The sequence continues at coordinate 26,543,543 of CM050220.1, read as the reverse complement.
CTGGAAACTCACAAGAAATACAAACACTGACTAAAAACTTTTAGGATTTTGTTCAGTTTTATCCACAAACCAACTTAGGTGCAAACCTGCAGTTCGTTTATTAAGCTAACTTTTTGCCTTATCCTATGATCATTCATAAGGTCTTATAAAGCTGAAAACACTGTAAATATACACACTGACTCAACCCTTTTCGGATTTATCCAGTTTAATTCCCAAATCATGATGTAAACCTGCAATTCAGTCATGTTTCACTCCTCTGACACGCAAGGTTCCCGAACTACTGAGGCATTTGACACCTCTGACGAGGAGAAGATTGCCGTGTGTATCGAATGAAGTATATATGGGCGTGCGGCGCTGTGACGTCACTTTTGCGCGCGCACTTCTGCATGCGGCGAGTATACACCTAGCTTAATTGTGCTAAAGCATATATACTAAACTACACTAAAACAAATATACTTAGGTTTAAAAGGATATACTGAACTATGAACTGAATGTTCTGGAATATGGAAAAATATATGCACTTAAAACTGTGAAAATGAATATACTCAAACATGTTAAATCAAATATATTCAATTATGTTAAATATATTCAGATGTGCAACCAAATGGACCTTGTGTCTTTACTACCCTTTACAGTGTTAGTGATGCTGATTCTGTGTGCCACCTTTCTCATTCTTTTTCCTTACATTCTTCCTGACTGACCCTCACATACTGGTAACATCACCTGAGGTGAGAAATAAATCATGGGAACAATTGGGCACATCACAAAGATGTAACGGACCAAAGATCAGCTACTCTGTCAAGGTCAGCAAAGCTGTTTTTTTGCTGGTCATTAAGGTCGTGATTGTTTGAGTCACCTTTGACCTTTCGGATTGCTGCAGGAGACCATCAGATTGCCGGTGCCAATTAAAGGGTGTCACACTCATAAATGAGAGGTGTCTGCACAGCGTGACTTTGGGAGCACGGTAATAGAGGAGGTGGTTTGTCACCCAGGGGCTGTAGCCTCTGTAAGGGATCACATGCATGACCCTGGAGATAAACACAGGTCTGGATTTGGCACCACACACACACACACACAGACACACACACGCACTGCTAATAAGTAAACCTTTCTAGCTCTGGCTGGCTTCAATATCAGCCTTCAGCCCAACAGCAATGTTTAAACAAACCAAGATGTGAATTTATGGCCAATTTATGTTGAATGTATAGTGAGAGTATGTTGAATGTAGTCAAAAGTATGTTTAGTTTAATGAATCTGTAAATCACAGTTAATAAAAGTCACTCAAAAAGGCCTTTTGTTCTTAGCACAAGCATTGCATCTATCAGGAGATTTTTACATCAACACACTAGTGGCTTTGATACAACATACTACATTATTTCACCGTAAGCAGATCGAAAAGCTGTAGTTTTAAAAGCATGTATCTAAAAAAGAAAAAAAAACATGTTTTCAGCTAGAGTTTGACAAGCAACCTTACTTTACTAGAATATGATTTAACATTTACCTACGTACAACAGAAAACGTCAGCAACACCTGCACATTCCAGACATGCACCTGTCTGAAAATAGCAGACAAAACAAATCAGTCCCACTGCACTGCAGCTTTTGAAAAAGGCACTGGGCTGGTCTTGCTACTGTATACCGGAATAACTTAAGGGATTTGCTTTGAATAAATGCACACATTTTCCAGCTGAAGTTTTCAAAGAGAGGGTGGGGGAAATATGTAATGTGGGCAACATGGTGAAGTCATGCTGCAGCTCCTACTGAGAGCCTGAGATTTGCATCCATCGAACCAAACCCGAAGACACCGTGATATCCATCTCCCCAGCCCTTCATGCTCCACCACAAAGCAACCACAGACACACACACACACACACACACACACACACACACACACACACACACACACACACACACACACACACACACACACACACACACACACACACACACACACACAGAAACACACACACACATACACACACACACATACACAAACACACACACCCAAAAAACAACAATACACATGCTCACCTGTTAGTCCCTGTGGATATTTCAGATGAGTGTTTTGACACTTTTTTTTTTCAAATAAACCGTAGGAAAGAATGAATATTTATTCACCAACGTACACACTCAAACACACACACACACACACACACACACACACACACACACACACATGCAACCTACCATGTCCACACACATGCACACACACACACAAACATACACCATCACAATCACCCACCAAAATACACACACACACACACAAACACAAACACAGACACGTTTAAGAAATGCTCCATATTTATAGAGGCCCCCTTCACTGCGCCCGGGCTTATTTATAGTGTCACGGTGTTACCAAACAACACCTTCGTCTAGCTCTATTCTTTCTTTATTTTTTCTATCTCTCTCTCTCTCTCTCTCTCTCTCTCTCTCTCTCTCTCTCTCTCTGACACACAACCACACACACACACACACACACACACACACACAAGAATCTGTTGGTTTACCCAACATGCCATCCACCCCCATATAAAACCACTCACTACCCAATTTGACCGCCCAAAGCCCACCACCCGTACCCACCACCAGCACACCCCTCCCTCCCTCCCACCCACCTCTGTCACGCTCACACTGTCTGCCTCAGCAGACCCCTCTCTCATGGAAGGTGAAATGTTGCCTGTTGCTTTTGCCCCCTTCCCCTCACACAGACTTCCCTTCATAGTCACACAGTAAGCACCAAGTGTGTGTGTGTGTGTGTGTGTGTGTGTGTGTGTGTGTGTGTGTGTGGTTGTGTGTGTGTGTGTGTGTGTGTGTGTGTGTGTGTGTGTGTGTGTGTGTGTGTGTGTGTGTGTGTGTGTGTGTGTGTGTGTGGTTGTGTGTGTGTGTGGTTGGGAAGCCAGGCAATGGTTGTATGTGCAGAGAGATAGCGCTACGCTGCACTGTGGTACATGCTGTGCTGCATGCTGCTCAAGCAGGTAAAACAAACGTTTGGGTTGTTTGTGAGCAGCAGGTTGCATTCATGCATACACAAGCAACTGGAGAAACATGGAGGGGATGAGAGAGGGATAGTGGCGGGTTGAGAGAGGGGGGGAAGAGGAGGAATAGAGAGGCTGAGCCAAGGATAGAGGGAGTAAGTGGGGGAGGTGTAGAGTGAGGAGAGGATGAGAGACGGAGGAGGGTTAGGGGGGGTGGAAAAGGTGGAGAGATGTAGCAGGGTAGCAGTGGATGAGAGAGGGATAGTGGGGGGGTTGAGAGAGGGGGGAGAGGAGGTATAGAGAGACTGAGCCGAGGATGGCAAAGTGGGAGGGGGTGAGAGGGTGAGGTGGGAGAGGTGCAGAGACTGGAGGAGAGAGGATGAGAAGAGGTGAGGGGGTTAGTCAAAAAGATGGGGGGATGTAGCAGGGGATGAGAGGGGCAAGAGGGGGGGCATGGAGGAGAGAATGGGAGGAGGTTGGGAGAGGTACTAGACACGTAGAAGGGTGGGGGTGGAGGGCAGTTGAGAGGGGGAAATGAGAGACAGACAGAGGAGAAGCAGACAAGGGAGAAGAGAAAAGAGAGTGGAGGATAGAGAGACACCAAAGAGGGAAATTGGAGAGGAGAAGAAGAGGGTCTGAGTCATAGATAGGGAGATGGAGATGAAAGGATAAAGAACAGAGAGAGAGAGAAAAGAAATGAGATGGCAAGATAAAGGAAAGAGAAAGAAAGCAATAAAAGAGCATAGAAAGAGAGAGAGACACAAAAGAATGAGAGAGATGGGAGGATAAAAGAAGCAGACAAAGAAAAGTGGAAAGAGATGGCAATGACAGAAGAAAGAAAGACAGAGAGAGAGAAAGCACTATTGAATTGAATTTGACTGTGAGAGAGACAGAGAGAGATAGAATGAGAGGAGGGAAGATAAAGTAAGGATATAGAGAAAAAATAGAATGCAAGAAAGAGTAATGGAGAGATTTACATTGAGAGGCAACAGAGAGGAGAAACAGGAAGCAGAGAGAGTGATAGCAGCAAGATAGAGAGAGAGAGAGAGAGAGAGAGAGAGAGAGAGCGAGAGAGAGAGGGAGAGAGATCAATGAAAGAAAATTGATGAAGATAAAGACAAAGTAGTGATAGAGAACAGAAATTAATGAAAGAAAGAAAGAATGAATGAATGAATAAGGACAAAGAAAGAGTAATGACAGAAAGAAAGAGAGAAATGAAAGAAAGAAGGGATGGAGATGAAGAGAGAGTAAGGGAAGACTCCATGTGTGGTATCCAGACCTGACTCCTGGGGTCTGGTCTTATTTTAGCAGCCCTACCACAGGATCTTATCGGGACTCAGACTTCAGGCGGCGCGGCACCCTCACCCACAGACACAGTGGCAGAGTGCTTCCCCTGTAAGGAAGATCAGACATCTCAAGATAACCTTTAAGGCAGTGAGCAAGGTATCCCCTGCACTGAAAAACCCCACAGCGCCCTGTTTCAAAAATACTGAGCACATACATGCAGGCTGTAGTGCCTCACTAATTAAGGAGCACATTGACAAAAAGGACAAAGGATCGCCCCATCCCAGACAGACAGATGTGTGTGTGTTGTGTGTGTGTGTTGTGTGTGTTTATGGTGTGTGTATGTGTGTGCGTGTGTGTGTGTGTGCGTGTGCATGCATGCATATGTATGTGTGTGTGTGGGTGTGTATGTGTGTTTGTGGTGTGTGTATGTGCGTGTGTGTGTGCGCGTGCATGTATGCATATGTATGTGTGTGTGTGGGTGTGTATGTGTGTTTGTGGTGTGTGTATGTGTGTGTGTGTATGTGCGTGCATGCATGCATGCCTGTGTGTGTATGTGTGTATGTGTGTTTGTGTGTGTATGTGCGTGCATGCATGCATGCCTGTGTGTGTATGTGTGTATGTGTGTTTGTGTGTGTATGTGCGTGCATGCATGCATGCCTGTGTGTGTATGTGTGTTCGTGTGTGTATGTGCGTGCATGCATGCATGCCTGTGTGTATGTGTGTATGTGTGTTTGTGTGTGTGTGTCGCTGAAGGACAATGGGGGCTGATGAACGTGGTCCTGACTCTGGCGTCTTCTGCTTCTTTCGGGCATGCGTCGTGCAGCAGGGCTGTCAGGCATGACTCCTGGCTACGATGTCAGTGCTTGACTAATTGTCCTGAAAAGAGCTCCCTTCTCCCTGGAGCGCCCTCGCTCAAATCAGCCTCTCGCTTTGTTTTCGTCTTCATTTCGCCAAGTGCCTCAAGTTCATTAATTTATTGAAAAGATTCTAATTGACTGTTTCTACGGGGAGAAAATGCTGGGGGATGATTTATAGGGCGAGGGACATTGTTGGAATTGAGCCCGGCGCTGAAAACTTCTCACAGGGTTGTACAAGACGTGCTCATTTTTTTCTCTCTCTCAGAATCCTGTGCAACAGTGTTCCATTTATGCTCACACTATGATGAATTGAAACATTTAAAGTATGTATCTGATTACATCTGCACAAGGTAATTACCCTATATTCAAATGCCTGGGGAAACAACATTTGTTACAGCACAAAATGGCCTTCATTTAACAGTCCGGTTAGGAAATATAGCTCTCGTCATCAGTGAGAAACAAAAGAATGGGAAGAATGTTTACAAAAAAATCAATTGCTAATTAAAAGCCATTGGAAACGGCATTCAGTTTTATGCTGTGCGTTGGCAGGACAGCAATGGGCCTTGGCGCTCTTTAAATCACAGTGTTCGGTTACGGCCAAGGCCAGTGGCATGCTGACACACACACGTGTGAACTTTGGGCTGGTGCTCTTTAACCAGATGTCTCCTCTGCTGCCGACAGGCTATCCAACACGGGAGCCATTTTAAGTGGCCTCTTTGGGGCCTCTGTTACTCTCATTGAGCTGTAAGAGTGTGAGTTGTGTGATTGTGTGTTTGTGTGTGTGTGTGTGTGTGTGTGCGTGCGTGTGTGTGCGTGTGTGCGTGTGTGTGTGTGTGTGTGTGTGTGTGTGTGTGTGTGTGTGTGTGTGTGTGTGTGTGTGTGTGTGCGTGCACTGGGGCTGGAGAAGATGCTGCAGGCGAGGTGCCGCTGAGCGATGAAGTCATTACGGAAACTGTGTCGCAGCATTCTCCCTCTCCCTGTAAACAACTGACTCTTTGAACTTTTGTCACTGCACGTGTGTGTGTGTGTGTGTGTGGGTGTGTGTGTGTGTGTGTCCATGTGTGCGTGCAACTGCCACCTTACGCGTAATGTAGGACACCCTTGCTCCTTGAGACGTGATTGGTTAACAACTGTGGTGAAAACATCCTTGACAAATGTTTTTTTTTGCGGGGTGACATTTTCCCTTCTGGTGAGTTTGTCCTCCCCGGTGGATTTATTTGTATGTCAGAGACAACAGCTCCTCAGCCTATCGACACCATGTTGGCACCTACTACTGGCTGCCACAAGCTACTGACTCAGGGAGATAGAGGACACCCAGTGAACCAACGAGACATGTAGTACAGTATGTACTATGAGACATGTAGTACAGTATGTGCTATGAGACATGTACAGTAATACAGTATGTACTATGAGACATGTACTACAGTATGTACTATGAGACATGTAATACAGTACAGTACTATGAGACATGTACTACAGTATGTACTATGAGCCATGTAATACAGTATGTGCTATGAGACATGTAATACAGTATGTACTATGAGACATGTAATACAGTATGTACTATGAGACATGTAATACAGTATGTACTATGAGACATGTAATACAGTATGTGCTATGAGACATGTAATACAGTATGTACTATGTAATGCAGTAAATTGCCTGAACCCTCAGTAACAACACTACTTTATCAATATTTTTAAAGTAGTTTTTGCCTTTATTGCCTTTAGAAATGGGGGAAAAGGATCGGGAATTGATGGGAATCGAACATGAGTCCCCATGTTTATCATATGGACACCTTAGCCAACTGGGCCACGGTGCCCTTGTGTTTACTCTTCTTATAAGCATGTTATTACACATGCTATATTATGCCTTTTAAAAACGGTTTGTTAATCAACATAGTATATATTGATATATAGTGTTATGTTATCATCAACATTATTTACTAAAACACTTTTATTTATTATTTATTTATTATTTATCTTTTACCTTATTTTGAACGCCCTAAAAGCCAATGTGGTTAGCATCTACCAAAATGTCCTGAAAGGTGTCAATATCAATATAAGGTAAGATAGCATTGCTGTTATGAATGATATTGCTAATGCATATCTGGACACGGTTCTAATGACTTTTGACATGATATGCATGTTTACAACATGCTTATGACAGGTTTATATCATGTTCATGTCAGTGTTACTACACAGAATTTACTGCATACTTTGCTGGTGCAGAATTAAACCTCAGACTATTGACACATGGCTGCATTTTCAGTAGCCCTCTTCCACCAGCTGTGTCACAAAGCCTTCGCAGAATAATTTATCTAGAGAGCCGTAACACACACACTCTCTCTCACTCTGATTCTCACACTCACACACTCTTGCTCTCTCTCTCTCAAATACCCCCCCCCCCCCCGACACACACACACACATTCACAAACATGTACACACTCTCTCTCTCTTGCGCTCTCTGCCTCTCTGTCCCTCACACACACACACACCTCAAACACATGCCAATTCTGCTGTCAGCTCTGCTCTGAAGAGATGATGAGAATAAACTGATAAAAAATTCACAGCCATCTTCATTTGACATAATGACTCTTCCTAGGGAGCAAATTTTAAAGATTTTATTTGGATTTCTTCTTTCTTTTTCAGAGGAGCAAAGGTGGAGGAATCTCATTTGGTTTCTCTGAGCCTTTGAGTGGCAACGGTTTCAAATTAATGTGCATTATTTGAGTGAGGGGACTTTTCAGCTGTGCGTTGCAGGGATTTTCCACATGGCAGGCATTCCAGCTCTGTAAGAAGATTAAGAGGAAATTAATTTGGGGGGAAATGTCAGGAATGTGTCTAATTTGGAGGAAGGGAAATGGGTAAACATCACCTTTCAGTCTGCAGTCTCCCGATCAAGCCACACACAAAAAAATGACAAAAAGCTGCACATTTTTTGCTTGTGCTTATGTCTCACATGTATGATCCTGTAATGGAGACAGTCATGAACACTACTTACTTCTCCTACACCCACCAAGGCATCAATTAAAACATACATACATACATACATACATACATACATACATACATACATACATACATACATACATACATACATACATACATACATACATACATGCATACACCCATACATGCCTGCATACATACATACATACATACATACATACATACATACATACATACATACATACATACATAAAAACATGCATACATGCATATATACATATGAACACATTCATACATACATACATACATACATAACTAGAATATTGTGTTCCTTCTGAACTTTCACAGAAGCTCTTCTCCACTGTCCCCATAGAAATAAACGCTATAAACATACATACATACATACATACATGCATACACACATACATGCCTGCATACATACATACATACATACATACATACATACATACATACATACATACATACATACATACATACATACATAACTAGAATATTGTGTTCCTTCTGAACTTTCACAGAAGCTCTTCTCCACTGTCCCCATAGAAATAAACGCAATAAACAAACCAAAAAGAGAGAGAGAGAGAGAGAGAGAGAGAGAGAGAGAGAGAGAGAGAGAAAGATTATTTTGTTCTATCTTTTCTTATATAAAGTGTCTGAGCTCTCCACCTTCACCCCCTCCCCACACACACAAAAAAGAAAAATCAAGCAACAAAAAATATAGATTCTTCTTTTTTTCCCTGAAAAGTATAAATTGTCACAGGAGTATCAAATGTCGTGAAACATGAACACTGGCTACTATATGGGTTTTGGAGGAAGGGCATGTCTGTGTGTTTGAAATTAAATCCAGCGGAGTGGGTGCTCATGTGTGGTGCTGGAAGGCCGCCTGAAAGCCCCCTGAAAAGCAGAATGAGAGAATAAATGACCTTTTCCATTCTTACTGCTGCTCTTTTACAGAAATGGCCATGTTCTTTTTCTACCTTTTTCTTTCTTTCGTTCCAGCGGGAAGTCACTGAGGGCACCCTAAGCGCAAATGGAGAGCGCATTGACCCGACCGTGTCATGCAAATGTCATGGTATCTCCTGTCGTGATCTTTACTCCGCCTGTAGCCACCAGAGACAGGAAATCACTTAATCTACTTTAATCTCTCGAGGAAAAAGGGGAAAAAAGACCCTTCGGAAGAAAGTGCTTGACATGTTTATCCATATTTAGCTGAGAGAAAGATGAAGAGAGGTTGCTGGTGAAGATGAATACCTTGTCTGCTAACATATGCACCATGGTAATTACCTTTAATGTTCCTTTTCATCTTTGCTTAATGCATTAATAGTCTGCATAGATGGCCTAACCACTGCAGGCGTTCTTAAAAAACGGCAGCTTAGAGACAGAAAGCACATGTAGCTCCAGTATAAGAACACAGGTAGAGAAATGAAAGGGATTATATATTACTTTTGAATATTTATTGCACAGGGATCAGCGTGTTATTCCTATAGGCTTTACGCAAAGCCTGCTGAGCACAGCTGGAGGCGGGCTAGGTGTAATGTCCAAGGTAACTTAATTGTCAGCGAACAGTATCCATCGCTCTGCAGGAAGGACACGGCATGAAAAGAAGAGAAAAAAATCTCCCATGACATTCGGCAGCTGGCCGCAGTGAAGCCTGCAAAAAAAATGCGCATAGCAATTCCTTGCCAACACCTGCCACTGACTGACCGCGCTCCCTCCCAGCTCCAGTGCTCAGCGCTCAAACTCTCACACTCACACTCACACTCACACTCACACTCACATTCGGGCTCATCAGGGGCCAGGCATGCCTGTCAAAGGCAGTGGAGCGAGACCGCTGCACTTCCACAAATCCCCAATTCGCCCGACTCTGAGATGGAGTCCAGATGAGATGGGATGTAAACTGGGTTGGCTAGGGGGTAGGAGAGTGGGGGAGTGGGGTGGGGTCATGGAAGGGTGGGCAGTCACGGGAGGTTGGGTGCTTGGTTGGCGGACCTCTCCACCATGAGAGTGTGTGTGTGTGTGTGTGTGCGTGGGTGTGTGTGTGTGTGGATGGGTGTGTGTAGGTTTAATGTTTGTGTGTGTGTGTGTGTGTGTGTGTGTGTATGTGTGTGGATGGCAGTGTGTACGTTTAATGTTTGTGTGTGTGTGTATGTGTGTGTGTGTGTGTGTGTGTGTGTGTGTGTGTGTGTGTGTGTATGTGTGTGGATGGCAGTGTGTACGTTTAATGTTTGTGTGTGTGTGTATGTGTGTGTGTGTGTGTGTGTGTGTGTGTGTGTGTGTGTGTGTGTGTGTGTGTGTATGTGTACATGTGCATGTGTGTGTGTGAGAGGGGAAAATGTGTGTGGAAGTATGTGTACATGTGTATATATGTCTGGGTCAGATTGGGGTTGTCGGGGTGGCTGACGCTTCAGTGAAAGCCTTCAGAGGGCTGTCGTTTGTGCTTTAAACTGATGGAAGCAATCTTGGCCTAATATTATTTTGATTGCACCAAATGGGAGTCGACACGCGAGGGCTGCCTGCCACTGTGGTAGGGCCCCCTCTGGAGCCCTACTGGGTCAGAACCGAGTCCTCGCCTCGCCTAGTCTCGTCTCGTCTGGGCTGTCAGCTGAACAGCGTTGCACACCAGGGCCTGCTCCGGATCAGCAGACCAGAACCTTTGCTGCCGTGGTGCTGCCACATTGAGTTGCCGGGTCAGGTCCGACCGTAGAAAGTGGTACTTTGACTGGCAGCTGGGCCTGTGTGTGTGTGTGTGTGTGTGTGTGTGTGTGTGTGTGTGTGTGTGTGTGTGTGTGTGTGTGTGTGTGTGTGTCAGTGTGTGTGTGTGGTCATCATGACTGTCTCTTCGGGAGACCAAATTCCAGGAACTTGAGTTTGAGATTGAGTTGAGACTTCTTTATGTCAGATGAGAGCGCCGTGAAGGTCAGTACTCACGGAGTTGAGGCACCTTACATAGGCCTATACCCAAAGCCCATAAAACAAACTGATGTAAGTACACACACACACACACACACACACACACACACACACACACACACACACACACACACACACACACACACACACACACACTTGTCCCTTACCACAGGCTGTGTATGACTGGGTGAGAGTGTGAGCTCTCTTGCCTGACACTTAAAAAACAAGTGAGTAATTCTATTCCGCATTCTCCACCACATGTCACACCCACACACACCACATGCACACACACACACACACACACACACACACACACACACACACACACACACACACACACACACACACACACACACACACACACACCACACGCACACCACACGCACACGCACACACCACACACCACGGCCACAGAGGAAACTAATCCCGCTGCTTGTTGACATGACTCCAGGGAATTCAATCCGCCTCCGTTTTTTTGTCTTAGGAAGACAAAAAAGTGATACCCAGAGCACGTAATATAGATTTTCTCATGTCTAATCTGCAGGTTTTCTCATACCATTACACTTAGCCATCTCCTAATTTAAAATGCTTTTAATCTTAAAGCATGGATGTCACACAGGGAAAAGAGGGAAAAGTGTGATGGTGCTGGGAAGGGAATGAGATGATTACCCACAATGCCTGAGTAGCACCATGGGGGACTAAGATGGTATTGTCATCATGACACCTCCCTTTAATTCCCCTTAAGTGTCTGTATTAGTCAATCATGTGTGCCACATATATGGAGTTGTCTCTAACATGAACATAAGAAGCCATCCATATACTGTACATGTGAAGAATTTAGATGCAAAACCCTCTAAGTCCATTTTTGATGACTTTACAGAAATGCATTTATATAATTTTAATAACCTTTATATCAGTCCACTTACAATTGGATTGTTCTGGCTTGATTTGTTATTACTTGATAATAATATTAAAAGCAGTTTGATAGCGATTACTTGGACATGAGCCTATTATTAAAAACTGAATGTTTGCATATTTCTGAAAATGTACTTGTGCATCAAAATTCTTCATTAGTTTCTTTTTAGTGTGTTTTATTTTTTCCTCAAAGGATCGTACAGTCTTGAAATTTCATTTTTACATGTGTACTGTGCGTATCCCCCTCTGGTGAATAGGTATTTACTTAATAAGCCCCACCACACGAAGGTTTGTCTGTCTGTCTGTCTGTCTAGCTAGTTATTTAATACACCTGCCCAGGTGCTCCCCTGAGGTCATGGCACGCATTCATTCCTGGCTTAACAAATGGAGCAATCCACACAGTGAGAGGGCAAACGGTGCCACTTCTCACAATGGACAAACGCACGCACACACACACACACACACACACACACACACACACACACACACACACACACACACACACACACCCCGGTCCAGATCAGGGCAGCTCAGGTGTGGACAGGGCATAGAGATCGATGCTTGGTGTAATGGAGTGGGATGAGGCTGGCAGTGAGATGGGCATTGTGGGAATTTGTGTGTGTTTGTGTTTGTGTGTGTGTGCGCATGCGTGCATGCGTGCGTGAGTGTGTGCATGCGTGCGTGAGTGTGTGTGCATGTGTGCGTGCGTGTGTTTGTGTGTGTGTGTGTGTGTGTGTGTGTGTGTGTGTGTGTGTGCGCGTGCGTGCGTGCGTGCTTGAGTGTGTGTGCATGTGTGCGTGCGTGTGTCTGTGTGTGTGTGTGTGTGTGTGTGTGTGTGTGTGTGTGTGTGTGTGTGTGTGTGTGTGTGTGTGTGTGTGTAAGGGGGGGTGGGGGAAGGCTGTGTGTCTCCGTGCTGCCAGGGCTTGGTGGTGAGTGATGGCAATGGGTAATGGCACCCGCTCCTGGCACGGCGGGATGCCCAAGGATCCTCTCCATTTCCATTAAGAGGAACGGCCTGGGGACACAGCCTGCCATATCTATACAGAGGATGTTTTAGAAGCCAAGGTGACTCCCATCCCTCTTCATTTCCTCACACTAAAAAATAGTCTGGGGGTCTTTTTTTTTTTTTTTTGCTCGCCCATCCCCCCTCTCACCATTCCCCTCCTTCCCACCCTCTCCACCCGCTCCCTACGCACAGGTGGTGGTCTATCTGCCACTGAATTTTCTGTAGTTAACTGTGTCCTGGGGGTGCTTTGTGTGCTTTGCCCCGGTTACCCGATTGGAGGTAAGGAAGCAGGGACTGTCGATCTGTCAGATTGCCAAAGTTCATTTTCTGAATGCCCTTGCAGAGCCTGGGCTAAATCACACACCTGGAATTCATGAATTCTAAATGAATGTCTTTCAGCATGCCTCTTACATTTAAGCACACACGAGCAAGCCACAGGTAAAACTTTATAACCAGGGATGTAGTGGAGGATAAACACAAGTAAACAGAGTTTACCAACCCCTCAACAGAATTTATCCACCTATCAATACAATTTATTCACCATATAGTACAATTTATGTACCAATTTCCAAACACAATTTCTAATATTCCAAAATCACACTATGTCATCTATTTGGGCACTAGATACCATTAAAATGCACTGGGACTGTTCAAATATGTTTTGCGTGTTCTTTTAAAACATCTGGTGTCACACCGTGCATCCACCTCATCATGATCACCAAATTCATAGTTTACCCACCTCTGATTTTACCACAACACCCCTGTTTATAATTACAACTGCCAAAGTTGTCTAGTGATAACAAACCACCGATGTTGATCAAGTGTGTTATTTGTTTACAACATTGCAGAATGCATGTCATGTGTTCTCTATTTCAACCCTCACTGCCTTCATGTACCATTAGACACACTATATGTCACAGTGACAGAATCAGGCTTGTCTCATTCACAGGCTTTCTGGGAAGGGAAAGCATCTCCTCAGAGCCCACAAGCTTCCTCAGTCAGCTTGCGATTTCTCCTCGCCGATCGAGCCCTTGACTCAGAGTCTGGCTTTACTGCCACAGCTAAAATCATGGCAACAACGGCCCCCATGCTGCATTCACTGCCCTCGCACACTGCTGCCACCGACACCGCCCCCCTTTTCCCCACCACACCGATGCGTGAGCGCGGCGGTAGGCCCGGGCAGGAAATCACGCAGCGTGACAGCTGCTTGCCCCAGACCTGCAGAGCCGGCCGTATCCATCTCTTATTTTGACAGGCTCCCGTAGACAAGCGGCCTGACGTAGGGCCCGCTTCCTGTCATCTGTCAGGGGGGACGGGGCAGAACTGGGGCAGGCCAGTCCCCCCCCCCACCACCACCGCCAACCTCCCAACACACAAACCCCTCCCACCACCTCCTCACACACATAGCCAGCCATCTGACCGCCTAGCAGAGGTTCTTTGCACAGACAGCTCTGCCTTTTTTAACGCCGTGGACAGGGGTGTCAACTATATCATCTTCTACTTCTTTAGTCATGGGCTAGAGGTTTTAAGGAGACGGACCTGCAGTCAAAGGGTCACAGGTTCAGTTTCCCACACCGACAGATGCGTGGGGGGAGTGAATGATCAGCGCTGTCCTCCATTCTTTGCCATGACTTGAGCAAGGCACCTAACCCCAACTGCTCCCTGGGCGCTGCATGGCTAGCTGCCCACTGCTCCGGGTCAAGTGCAGAGAACAAATTTCATCAGGGGGTTCCCTCTAAGACCAATAGAGACCTATAGAGTTTTTTTTTTTTTTTTTTCTAATCAACTACTCCCTACCCGTTCTCCACACCACCATGATCATCATCATCTTCTTCTTCCTCTTTTTCTTCATAATTATCTAGATCTTATTTTTCTTCATCCTCTTCTACTCCCTTCTTTTCCTTCTCTGTCTTTTCTTCTGTTTCCTCCTCTTCTTGTTCTTGTTCTTCTTCTCCCACATGCAACCTTTATAAACATTAATGACACGTGTCATGAACATTAACTACACCTCATTCATGTTTATGACTGTTGCCATTAAGTGTCACTCGGTTTTTGTAATGTTAAGCTGATAATGTTTTGGACGCAGACATTGCAGACATTAAATTGACAAGTGTCACTGATGTTCATGATATGTGTCATGTCATGTTTATAAAGAGCTCATGTCACCCTTATGTAGACACCTTCAAATAAAGTGTCACCGAGAGGGGCACAAAAAAAAACGTCATCCTTTCAGCCAGGTGACACCTCATCATGTCTTGAATAGGACACTGGGATGAAAGGTTGCTGGGCTGGTGTGAGAGTACTGATATGTTCAGACAAGATTCATTGTCCACGGGGCCCTCCAAAAACAAAAGGACTCGTATCTCTGAAAATGGCTGAAAATGAGGCTGGCGTCTGTAATGAATTATCCTCTTGTGTGGTCAGGATCTGAATGGTGTCGATGATTAGCTGGGGCCACAGGCTGAAAAGCCTTTGATTCAAGAAGAAGAAGAAAAAAAAACGATAGTGTCTCTAAAGCGACCAAAATTGAACCAATCAGCGGGAACAGAGCAATGCAGCGGCAGAGCTGCTGGTGGCAATTACCCCTGTGTTACAGTCAGGCTGCTCAGCCAGAGTGTGTGTGTGTGTGTGTGTGTGTGTGTGTGTGTGTGTGTGTGTGTGTGTGTGTGTGTGTGTGGGTGGGAGCAGTGTATCATTTATAGGTGAAAGAGAAGGATAATGTGTGTCTTTGATGTGTGTCTTGTGTTGAGCCAATGAACAGATGTGTGTGTGTGTGTGTGTGTGTGTGTGTGTGTGTGTGTGTGTGTGTGTGTGTGTGTGTGTGTGTGTGTGTGTGTGTGTGTGTGTGTGTGTGTGTGTGTGTGTGGTGGGGGAGCTGTGTGTCTCCGTGCTGCCAGGGCTTGGTGGTGAGTGATGGCAATGGGAAATGGCACCTGCTCCTGGATTTCCTCTCCATTTTGTGTGTGTGTGTGTGTGTGTTTGTGTGTGCTGTGTGTGTGTGTGTGTGTGTGTGTGTGTGTGTGTCTGTGTGAGGGGTCAGAGTGAGAGTTCAAGAGCTCCAATGGACTAGCAGCATTTTTAATGAAAAGCTAACACTACACTATCTCTAAGCTTTCACGTGTGTGTGTGTGTGTGTGTGTGTGCGTGTGTGTGCGCGTGTGTGTGTGTGTGCGCGCGTGTGTGTTTGTCTGTCTGTCTGTGTGTCTATCTGTGTGTCGGTGTGTGCTGTGGGCATCATGACTTTTCCCATTCTGCCTTTACCTCTTCCTCTCATCCTCATACCCCACTCACTGACAGAACAAGCTCCGTTCATTATCCACCTTACCTCTGTGTGTGTGTGTGTGTGTGTGTGTGTGTGTGTGTGTGTGTGTGTGTGTGTGTGTGTGTGTGTGTGTGTGTGTGTGTTTGTATGTGTGTGTGTGGCTCTTCTCCTGGCCCTGCAGGACCCCTCCAAAATGAAGCAACAGCAAGTGAGAGAGCAGAGGAGAGCAGACAGGAAGCATTCAGTGACAGGGAGAAGATGAGATGAGATGGAGGGAGAGGAGAGGAGAGGAGAGGAGAGGAGAGGACAGGAGAGGAGAGGAAAGGAGAGGAGAGGAAAGGAGAGGAGAGGTTTGGACCACTGCTACACATTTTCAATCACACCAAACACAATTCATCTTTAGAGCCTACATCCCTCCCCTATGCAAAGAATGGAAGGGGGGGGGGGGACGCACATTCTAACAACTGGATTGCCCTCATTAATTAACTCCTTCCCACCCCCAAAACATTAACAAACCCCATAACATCATTTAGAAATAAGCATATTCAATTTCAAACTGACCACCCACCACTCCCCTACACACCTACACATGGTCAAGTAAGCCAATTCCCAAAATCCTTCTTCTTTTCCAAACAGCCCCCCTTACAGACTTGTACATGAGGCCAATAATAAAGAGGTGATGGGGGGAGAGGAGAGCAGAGGAGAGCGGAGCAGAGGCACGGAGAAGAGAGGAGTGAAGAGGAGAGGAGTGCAGAGGAGTGGAGAGGAGTGGAGAGGAGAGGAGAGGAGAGGAGAGGAGTGGAGAGGAGAGCAGAGGAGAGGAGAGGAGAGGAGAGAAGAGAAGAGGAGAGGAGAGGAGAGGAGGGGAGAGGAGAGGAGAGGAGAGGAGAGGAGAGGAGAGGAGAGGAGAGGAGAGGAGAGGAGAGGAGAGGAGAGGGGAAGAGGAGAGGAGAGGAGAGGAGAGGAGAGGAGAGGAGAGGAGAGGAGAGGAGAGGAGAGGAGAGGAGAGGAGAGGAGTGGAGACTGACTATGAGGGAGGGGATAAGAAGAGAGAAGAGGAGAGGAGAAGAGAGAAAAAAAGAGAATGCAGATGGGGAGAGATGAGGAGAGAAAGGGAAAGGAGGGGGAAACATTTGCAGAGAAAGCAAAACTTTAATGATTTCAAATGCCAGTGTATGTGCGTGTGTGTGTGTGTGTGTGTGTGCATGTCTGAATAAGCAGCTAACACTTCATTACACTACAAGTGTGTGTGTGCATGTCAGATAGTGTGTGTGACTGTGTGTGTGCATGTCAGATAGTGTGTGTGGTCTGGGTGAACATGCCTGTACAGGCAGACAGTGCTTGGTCATCAATGCCAGTGACAGGTCACATACTAACACTATTGATGATGTGTCCAGGCCTGGCTTAGAATGAGAGGGGAGAGGTCAGACTTAGTGTGTGTGTGTGTGTGTGTGTGTGTGTGTGTGTGTGTGTGTGTGTGTGTGTGTGTGTGTGTGTGTGTGTGTGTGTGTGTGTGTGAGCCCAGAGTGAGAAGTTTGGGTGAGGAACTCCAGTAGACCATTGTGATAGGGTAGCTGTAACAGGAGCTCTTTTTGAGGGAGAAGACTGACACAGGAACTTAGTTAAAAGGAAGATTTATTTTCCAGCCGCCACTAGGCACCCAGATGTGATATTTACAGTGCAAAATACTTTAAAAAATGACACAAGGGCAGGGGCGTCGCCAGACATATTTTACTGGGTCACATGCCCCAATATTCTGTAGTCTGTAGTGCCCCAGTATAAATTTCACCAGTAAAAAAAATCACTTTAGACTTTTAGGCATGGCATAATCTACAGAATGCGCACACAGCTACTCAATATGGCAACTCATTGCTACTTTTTTCACTCCATACACAATGCACACATGGCTACTTTATATGGTCATTTATTCACGCGACTTTGGCTGTGACATAAGGTCTAACAACGGTGTCTGAGCGCTATTTCTTTCCACCTGTCTTACAGGTTGGTACCGGGTAAATTGCCCATCATTGTTGTTTGTTTTCACCTCTGTGTTGCCCTTTTGGATTTAAATGTTACAACTTTACTGTTTACGTTTAATGTATGAGTCAACTGTCATGAAAGCTAGTTCTGGCTGTAAATTGAAGTAGCCTACTGGAGACGTCAGCTGCTGTCTTTTAGCTAACTGGCATATGCCTATTACTACTGTTGATTTATGTAACGGTTAGCCTAGCACTGTGAGCTCCCACACTCGGTTTCTGGAGATTGTTATCTTACATCTACGATGTTTGATGAGCATATCAACATAATCTGATATGATTGTTCTTTTATGATAAATAAGTGCTAAAAATGTTTTTTGCTTTGCGTTCGCATGAATTGTCTGTGCCCCAGTTGTGCCCCAGTACAGTAATAGGACTAGTGACGCCCCTGCACCAGGGTCAAAACAAAACAAAAAGAAATGCATCACTAACACTAGCTACATGTAAAAGCAGCAAAAGCACACCACACTAAGACTGAGGCCTGCTGAGGCCGACTGAGGTCTGTTGAGTTTAGTGGCCTAATCGATACTGCAACAGGTACCTCCAGTGGATCATACCAGTTACCCAGGTGAGACAGGATGACAACAGCATTTGTCAGCAAACAATCAAAAAGGTACAAATGCACCACAATATCACGATATTGAAAAAAATCCCTGACACAGGAAGAGATACATATATTGAGCATATATACTCAAGTAATAGTTCACCACAATACACAAAATCATCAGTGTTGGGTGCTATCACTGTGCAGGACGCAGACCTGAAGGAAGAACAACATAATAGTGAGACAGTGTAGGTGCGCGCTCCCATTACACAGCCAAAACTATGCAGTATGTACATGAACATGTACGTTTTTAGCTTCGTTGCTACGATATAACAATATGTTTAATGGTGTTACACGAGAATAACGTTTACCAATTTCATACTCAAATCACAAACAAACAAACAAACAATGCATGCACTCACCAAACTTCGTGACAAATGTATCAGAAATGGCTGTAGGGTGATGTAGACAATAGAATGCAGCCACAGATGTGAACATGATTCAAGACATTGTAATCTGATGTTATTTTACAGGTAACTGCTCTCATTCATTCACTGACACTTCAAACAGACTTTTAAGCAATGGATTAGGGCTTCCTTGTTGGCCACGTGATGTTGTGGCATCATAACCATAAACATGTCAGCTAAACCCACACATACATGTGAGTGTGTGATTGTGCGTTTGCTATTTGTGTGTGCGTGTGAATGTGTGTATACACATCGCACACACATACGTTTAAAGCTGAGATAAACATATAAAAAGTGATGTGACTGATTTTGTTTTCAGTGCGAGCAAATCAGACAAGCATAAAGATGTGTGTTAGCCTGCATGTAATGTGTGTGTGTGTTGTGTGTGAGAGATTGTATGTACAGTATGTGTGTGTGTTTACATTCTCTAAAAGTCTTCAAAATGAATGTCATCCTTTTGCACACAGCAGCAGTCCTACCTAACACACAAACAGCTCAAGGGCTACAAGACAGTGAGTAACAGCGTTGCGTGCCATCTCACCACACTGTACCCCATTAATATAACACGGCTCTCTGTTCACCACGTTCTCTGGTGGCTAACTGCAGACCAGGGGGAGCAAAAAAGTACAGGACGGGAGAGCCGCCTTGTGTCCTGTAAACATCAGAAGCGTGCTGTTTCAGGTTGAGGAAGGGGTAGCGACAGAGTGGTGCATGAGTATGCACAGCAGCAGAGCATGTGTGCCACACGGCTATGATTGGCTAACAGTGCATGTAAACTTCATTAAACATGCTAAATTATGCACAGGGTGAGACCTCCGCTCTGGCTGTGTCACCTTCTGTCCGGCGAGGGAGCGAGCACGAACTTGCAGACCGAGAGCAGAGCAGAGCAGAGCAGAGCGAAGTGGTGGTGAGAGGCCATTAAGCATGCACAGGATCCCAATTAGGCTCGACTATCTTCTCCCTCTGAGTCAGAGATTTTCTCTCTCTCTCTCTCTCTCTCTCTCTCTCTCTCTCTCTCTCTCTCTCTCTCTGTCTCTCTCTCTCTCTCTCTCCCTCTCTCTCTCTCTCTCCCTCTCTCTCTCGCTGTCTGCCTCTTGAGCATGTCGTGTTCCAGACGTATCCTCTCCACGTTGTCCTCACGTCCGTCTCCAATTTCCAGTGAGCATCATGATTTCATGGCTTTATGAGATGGCCAGGGTAATGGATTTATAATGAAGTCATAAAAAAATGAAAGCTGGCCGAGTTACAGCCAGATGTAAAACGCTAATGAATAGCACAGTGCAACACTGCGATAACGCAACTAATGTCTGCGCTTTATTGGGTACGCATTGCACTCTTGTGCGGACCAGTCGGGCATGTTTGTTGACTCCGTCACCATGACGCGTTCCTGCGGTGCCGACATCGTTCTGTGGCCCGACAGGGGGCTGATGAGAGTTTCTGGCTGATAGATCAAGCGGTTTTAAAGGAAACAATGGGACAATGTGCAGGTCTAGTCAGTTTGTGTCGAGCAGTTGAATGTTGGCTCTTCAGCAGCTGCTGCAAAGTCCTGTGTGGAATTGATGTGAGTGTAAGGGCCATTAACAGACCCTGTAGCCTGTCATAACCTGGAAGTGGGGGTGGGGCTGGTGGGTTAACAGTGTGAAACTTTATGGGACTTACAAAGGCAGGCTCTAAACCCACCCTGTGAAAGCCTTCACTAGGAGAAAGAAAGAAAGAAAGAAAGAAAGAAAGAAAGAAAGAAAGAAAGAAAGAAAGAAAGAAAGAAAGAAAGAAAGAAAGAAAAAAAAAACACACTACCCTTGACCATGAAGTTTGACCCTCACTTTTGCCCATCTTTTTTCAAGTATTGTCATCAAAATGTTGGAATGAAGTATTTCTTCAGTGCTTGCTCATTTCAAGTTCGAGTTGGATATATATATATTCTTTTTCCAAGGGTAAGTTGGAGGGTTTTTTTCTGTCTGTTGACAATATTCGTTCACTCCATCTGTGTCCCTTTGGTAATGGCTCTGCAGGCACTAAAACAGATGTTGCTGTAGCCCACTAGGCAACTGCTCTGCAGCCAAATGCTGTGTGTGTGTGTGTGTGTGTGTGTGTGTGTGTGTGTGTGTGTGTGTGTGTGTGTGTGTGTGTGTGTGTGTGTGTGTCTGTACATTATGTGTGTGTGTAAAAGGAAAAGTTTTTCCATCTGACCTTGGCTGCACTCACACACACACTCCGATTCGGTGCTGAGTGTGAGATTGCACTTGTTACAACTTGTTCAAACAGTTTGTGACAGTACTTTAATACTTTTGCTTAAAATTAGTCCTTCTCGTAATCAGTCTCAATCCTGCTGCTACTCTGCATGCATAATCATGTGCTTTTTAACTGATTGGGTCACACTAAAGTTATGTATTTTAAATAAAAATGCACTCCTATAAACAGCAAACTGTTACAATGACATGTTTCACTGTGCTTTACTGTGCTTATTCAGTGTAGTGTAAGAAAACCCTGCGTAATGTAAATTGCTACCAAGATTTACTCTGAAATAAGATGCTGAAAATGGCCTAGAGCTGCAATGTGTTGATTTTTGGTGTTTCCAATAATTTACAAGCACAAGGCCCATTTTTGAGAGTGTGATTTTTTTCCCAACTTACTGTTCGAAAGCAATTTATGTAAGATGTATTTCATTTAGCTAGTTACTGCCGTGTCTTTGCCAGCACTCACTTAGAAAAGAGACTTTTGTCTTAATATATCCTGGTTACAGTAAACAAATAATAAATAATAAAAAAATAAACAAATAAGCAGTAGATGTTTACACTTTCGCCATATGACAGTAAAAGACTAGACAAGACTAAACTAAACAAGGTTGGCAAGACTAGACCACCCAATAGGAGTCACACTAGAACACATGACTGTCTCATGTATGCCCAGGAAAAGAGCCTATGTAACATAAAGTGCTACCCGGACTGACTGTGAGATGTAACAGATACTCTCGGTGAGGCTGTGTGAAGATCAAAGAGCCACCCGTCCTGTGGCAGGTGCAGCTTATACACATGAGTGCACAGGCACTACTTTTGGAGGACTGGGAGTGTGGGGGGGGCAGCCACCTCAGACAAGAGCTGTCGTGGGAACACGCGGGAGGGCAGTGGATGGGTCTTTCCCCTGACACACTGGGGACAGAGAGAGAAGTGAAGAAAAAAAGGAGAGAAAAAGAAAAAAAAAAGAAAGAAGGGCGGAATAAGAAAGAAAGAAAAGGTAAGAAACAACAGAATGTGAGAGTGAGCGAGAGGGGAAAAGAGAGAGAGAGGGGAGAGGGCAGTGATCCATGACTGATATACTGAAGTCCTTAGCCTCACTTTCCCCCCAACACATGCCATTGATCTCACAGGATGTTTTTTGGTGCTACAGTGACAAGCCACCATTTGCAGTATTACACTTCATAAGCAGATCAGCCAACTCTCCCCCTTTGATTTTCTGATTTTCACATATACAAAGCCATTATCTCTCTCTCTCTCTCTCTCTCTCTCTCTCTCAAACACACATTGCCAAAGCAGTAATACAACAATGGGGTACACATAGAAAAGAAAAAGAACAATGTACAGATCAGTGTACAATACTCTATGAGCAGAATACTATAATATTTTCTTTATAGAGATAAAATAAAATAAAATGAAATGATATTAGGTTATGACAGTGGGAAATGTATTTTGAATGTCACTCTTTTGAGAGGATAGCCAGTTGTTCATATATGCTTATGGTATCAAAATTAGGATGATACTGTATGGTTAAAACTAGACAAAGACAGGCTTTATATTTATCACAGTGAAGAAGGAAGCGCTCCTCTGTCTCAACCTTCCCTGTCTGGCAGTGACCACATATTCTTTCCTTTTTGGGCAGCCAGGTTTTCTGATGCTTGCCCGTTTCCCCTGCAAGGTTGTGGTCACTGAGCCTGTACTTGGTCAGGATTGGCCTCTGCTTCATATATCTGACAGAGAAGAGATACTCTGCCAATTTGTAGTCTTGATTTATGGCCAGATAGAAATTCATTAGTTTGACTGGTAGTTTGATTTACCCTTCTTTTGCTTGTTTGATGATTTGTTTGAAACGCATTGCTGATTGGGAAGCAGGACTGGTCTGAGCATGTTTTATGTTAGAGTTTGTTATGCAGTTAGTGAGCTTCAGTACCAGCTGGCATAAGGGACTCTTTTCTGGCTTCAGTTCCTGGGCTTTTTAGGGCCTCAAAATGGAGTGTATTTCTGGGACTTGATTTTAGGTGCATCCAGAACTTTCATGCTCTTTTTTGGACAGGTATCGGCATGGGTAATGGCCTAAATCTGCCCTACATGCTTATTTGGTGTTTTTGTTTGAACTTTAAGTATAAATCCACAGAAATCTTTTCCTTTCTTTCCCTCTCTTTCTCTCTTTCTCTATCTATCTATCTATCTATCTATCTATCTATCTATCTATCTATCTATCTATCTATCTATCTATCTATCTATCTATCTATCTATCTATCTATCTATCTATCTATCTATCTATCTATCTATCTATCTACACACACACACACACACACACACACACACACACACACACACACACACACACACACACACACACACACACACACACACACACACACACACACACACTCAAACTGACATACAGTGTGCATGTCTATAAATCCAGAGACACAGTGCTGGTTTACCCATGGCTGACCGCTCCACCAACATGTGTGATAGGATGTCAGCCAACCATCAATAACTGTCTGAACGTGACGGAGTGGAGTCTATCCGGTTACGGAGTGAGGAGGATACATCTGTAAGGCGCTTTGTTCTCCCTTAAGCTCTCAAGTCCAGCGTCAGACAACTGTATCAACTGTATCAGCTGTATCAACTGCATCTCCCCAGTGGTCCTTATGGTCTACAAGAAGGGTGTTTGGTTTGGTTAGCGTTGCGCGTCTGAGAGAGGTAGACTAGAGGGACACAGAAACACAGCGTATGTGCTTCTCACCACTCTTTCTCTCACTTTCAAAGGCTGACGAATGAAACAGCCTCTTAAGCTTATGTAAGCTCTTCCTTCCTGTGCAGCCACAAACATAGAGAGAGGGGGAGAGAGTGAGAGAAAGAGAATATTCTGGCAAAAAAAATGATGCAGAGTGTGTGTGTTGGTGTGTGCGTGTGCACATGTGTGTGTACATGTGTAAGTGTTTGTTTAAATTTAATTATATAAATGGTCGTGTGCCCTTGTGTGTGTGTGAGTGCAACTGAGTGTGTATGTGTGCCAGTGTTTGTTTGAATTTATTTATACAAATGTTTGTGTGCCTTTGTGTGCATGTGTGTGTGTGTGCAAATGTGTGTGTACATGTGTCAGTGTTTCCTTGAATTTATTTATATAAATGTGTGTGTGCCTTTGTGTGTATGTGTGTGTGTATGTGTGTGTGTGTGTACATTTGTGTACATGTGTCAGTGTTTGTTTGAATTTATTTGTATAAATGTTTATGTGCCTGTGTGTGTGTGTGTGTGTGTGTGTGTGTGTGTGTGTGTGTGTGTGTGTGTGTGTGTGTGTGTGTGTGTGTGTGTGTGTGTGTGTGTGCAAACGTGTGTGTACATGTGTCAGTGGTTGTTTGAATGTATTTATATAAATGTGTGTGTGTTTGTGTGTGTGTGTGTGTGTGTGTGTGTGTGTGTGTGTGGGTGGGGGGGTGTTGCAGTATCTCAGTATCCCAATTGCTTCTGGCGGGAATGTACCGACAGCGTTATATGATCAGCTAGCAAGCGTGAGGTCACAGTGATTGTTTTGCACACATTGATGGCTTCCTCTCTGATGTCCTATCGCATTTCCCCATCCTCTCATTATCACTCCAACATGTTCCTGTGTCTATTGGTTTACACAGCTCTCAAGCAGTCACTTATCAGATATAAGATACCAGGGGAGATCTGGAAGGCCCAGAAAGTAGAGCCACTTGACCAAGTCTCCTGGATCATGAAGGTATGGACATGTGTATTGACTGAGTTAATTTTTAATGAAGGGAGAAAGTGGGAATTATAAAAAAGTGGAAGCACAAAACAGAGACTGAAAGAGAGGATATTCCATCCTGAATAAGTAATTAATAAGCAAGGCTTTCATCTTTTATTTATGCCTGGTCTGTCTTCTCTTTCAGTCTGTGTGGGGCCTCACCTTTATTGGATTTTGAAGGCTGTCTATCCCTAACCCCATTCCCCATCACTTCCGTTTGGTCTTTGCAAATGCTAAGCTTTAAGATGACTGAATGCCAACTGTAGCCTGTTAATGAACACACAAACACACACACACTAAACCTCACTGGGTTGGATCTCTTATTTAGCTATACAAACACATCTAAATGACCTGCACTCAGCAGAGCAGCCAAATAAACAGTCATAGTGTATCGGTGGTGATGGGAAAAATAGTGGCACAGTCACATTTAGGGTCTCTGCCAAGGAAAACTGTTTATCATGTGAGTTACTGAGAGGGTTTGACAAGAATGACGTTTGACTTTAATGAAGTCTGTCTTGAGAAAGCAGGCGGTGTGATCAAGGAGCAACTGCTAGGGCCTCCAGAGAGAACTGAAGAAAATTGATCTCCACCAAAAAAGAAAGAAGGAATGAAGAGAAGAAAGAAAATGTTGAAAAAAAAACCCTCAGTGTAGAACTGTCAGAGTTAATTTTGAGGTTGTATGACACTATACTCATCATGAAAATGAAAACTGACCAAAACCCAAAATGTGTCAAACAATCCTGTTTTTGAACCACATATTTGCAAGGCTCCCTATGTTGAACAACAATCAAAACTGACATTTGAAGATTTCCATTTGAAGTCCAGTTGAACTGAGCATCCAGCGACTAGCTACATATAGGAAATTAACTTGAGTTCAAATAAAACCCAAAAAGAGAGGAAAGCTGAAGGTTTTAATATTATGGCGTCAAGTCTAATAATGTCTAGCAGGTGCACATATTTGGACCTCTGGCCATGAACAAAGCAGCATGATCACACAGGCGCACAAAACTACTGATGCTCGTGTGCTGCCATTATAGCAAGGGGACGTTTAATTCTATGCAGCTGGTAAGGCATAGATCATGACCTAAACGACCTTTGGGATTAATCCAAACCAGAGATCAGGGTTAGCATAATCCACTCTTCCGGCACATGTCATTGCGGCCTAGGGTCCATCAACAAACGGGGATTATCCTAAAGTTTTAAAGCTGCATTCTGCAAGATCAATTCAATTGAATGACCCGCCATGACGCCAGAGGTATAATGGTGTACAGTGCTGTGCAAATCGGGATGACTGTTCACAGGTTCTTTGGGGGGTGGTGGTGATATGTGTGTGTGTGTGTGGGGGGGGGGGGGGGGGGGGGTGTAAGGGGGGGGGGGGGGGGGGTAGACGCGGTCACAAACCTTGTAACACCGTGACCGCCACCCAGTGGAGCATAGTTATTGGTAGACCTTAACTGCAAACATAAAAAAGACATTCTCAGACTTCAGACTAACACCCGCCAACTACCACTGAATCCTCACTGATGCATCCAGGGCAATAGTTTTTCTCATTAAAGCCGTGTTCAGCCCAAGGCAAAACCGAAGGCACCACAAACGACATATGACAGGCTAAGAGTAACCTTGCTCGTCTATTGTTACTTATCTGGATTCCCAAAAGCAACGACGCCTTTACATGATCTTGCATGGACCTGTACTAAAGGACCAAAATCTGCTTAGAAACTTAGCCACGATGGGTTGCCTTTGTCTGGACAGGCAAAGCGTCTGATTATACATTTCTGAAGATAATGACATGCCAAAAGACAACATTTACATGCAATGGCATTCAATTTCACTTTTGAGTGTTATCCAAGCACATGCAAATTATTTGGGTCCCGAAAATTTTTTTTTTTTTTTTAGCTTCGTTTATCATGGAAATGCTATCAAACCGCAAGAGAGGGGAAAAGTCGACTTTTAAATCATGAGTTTATAGTACAAGATCAAATGATTAAATTAGGCGCTAAGCACAAATGCTCAACTACCCGTGTCAATAACGGCATAACGCACGACTTTTTAAAAAGAGATAAAATGGAGGCAACGCTGTCTAAATGCAGAGTCGGGTCACTGGCGCTAAGAATTCCAGTTTCCAGTCAGTCCGCTAACAATTCCAGCTTGGCGATCACCGTTTACCGTGGAGCTGTCCGCGGCCGTGGTGCTGAACTAGCGCTATTTTTTTTAAACGCTGGTCTGTCTCTGCTCTCTCTCTCTCTCTCTCTCTCTCTCTCTCTCTCTCTCTCTCTCTCTCTCTCTCTCTCTCTCTCTCTCTCTCTCTCACACACACACACACACACACACACGCTCTCTCGCTTTAACATCATCTGCTGGTCTCCCACCACCCTCTCTTCTCCCACCACCAGCTCACTGATTCACTTTACCCAACTTGTGATAGAGACGGCCATGCAGGCTAAACTGGTGTGAAGGTATTTTGCTGATTGTACGGAGAGGACGCGCTACAGCAAGTAATACGGTGTGGTCGGTCGTTTCCTAATCTTCTGAAAAGCATCCCACCCACCTCAGAAATCTGGTGGAAGGTTATCATCAGCCTTTCCCGGTGAGTGCGTGCCCCTCAGAGCAACGTATGTCTTTAAGACCATCTTCGGGGAGTGTCTCCGTTATTTCATCACTGGCACGACTGGCTCGGGGCTAGAGCACACACAACCACAGGAACTAAACCTCTGGGAAGCGACGCACACTTGGAGCTATTTTCTACACACCAAGGATATAGTGCGAACTTGGATAAGCCTCGTGTTTTGCGTGAAGATGGATTCGCGGAATGCGTCCTGGCTGTATGCATTTAGTTTAACGGTGCTGTCCGCTTTAGGATCCGCGCTAGCAGCGAACAACTGTAAGTAACTCCGTGACTGGTTTGGTGTAATTAATGATGTATTGTAACTGAATGTTAAATAGGGTTGTCGTAATGATTTCACATGGGAAGTTAAAACAAATAGTGCCTAATAGCCTAAACTAAATAATATATGCAAACCTTAGACATCTGCACAGCACTTCAACATATGTGCAATGTGTGCCACAAAAGAATATAAATCATACATATGGTGAAGTTAAATCCGTACGAGGGTTTGAGCAATAAAACTATCAAATGGGTATCGTGTCTCTGTTATAAATTTCCCGCATAGAGACCAGCCTATATCTACCTTAATTGTGGCTGGTGTATTATAAAGGTGCTAGATTTAATGAGGACATCGGCAACAATCCGAAACTGGGCTGCTGTCTGAGGGACAGACGCGGTCCAGACGCAGAAACACTGGCCCTTCCAGTGACCTTAAACATACAGAGACCGAAGCGCTGGACCTTGTAACGTTGCGCAGACATCAGTCGTACTCTCTCTCACACTCTCACTCCCACTCTTCCTACATACTCTGCTCCGGCTCTTTTGCTCCCATTTACCTTCACGTTGTAAACACCATCGATCTGATAAAGTTTAATTAGGTGTTTTCCAGTCTTTCCACTGAACCACAAGTAGCTAAAGGTAGTGCTGCACGCAGAGAAGCCTTGAACTGTTGAAGACGGTGAATTATGGTTACATCCTGAAACTGTAACAAAAGCGATTTGCCTTTGTCCTAGTTCTCATCTGTAATCGGTGTGCAATCAAAGACATTATTTTGCTTCTAGCAAATACTTAAATGAAGTCCTGAGAGAAAAAACTCAGCCCGACCGTCTCCTCCTCGGAATAAATCTCTACTGGGCAACATATCTGAAGGCATATTGCTGTGTGATTTGAGACACCTTATATTGTGTGTCGCATTACTCGGGCAGTGTCGCTAGGGTACACTGTCTCCCCGTACACGCTCAAGATCGATCCGGAAAGGTTTCCGTTCCTGGCCAAGAGAACGCCCCCACAGTATTTAGGCAAGGTATGCCAAGTTGATTTTTAAAGCAGCAATTGGAATATGCCTTGGTGGTGGTGAAAAATCAGCACATGGCATTGCAGTCTGTGGTAGTGTCAAGTATTTGTGAGGACGTAGCGCCGTAAAGGAAGCTGACATTTTGACAGAGATAGAGTATAATTGTTTCAATCGAGCGTAAAAATTCCCACGCCTCCATCCTATACATTCGTATTAACTTGAGTAGCGCTATCTCTCTTTCTCTCTCTATCTCTCTCTGAAATTCTGTTTGTATATGTGTGTCTGTGTGTTTCCCATCCAACAGAAAACAATTAGTGGAACGGTGTGTCATCTTAAAGCCCAGTGATTTGGGCCAGCCTGTCAGTTTGTTAACTCTAAGCATTATTAAATTACTAGACATATGTTAAAGACTTAGATAATAGCCAATGTCAGTCAGACTGAGTCTACAGGCATGGGGATGTTGTTTTGTTCTTTGTATTCTTTTTTACCCCCAAACAGATATGTAAAACTACTTTCTGCATTGCTTTTTGAAACACGCTCATTATGCTTGCATCATCATGACCATTTGGAGACTCAATGAGCATACATTTCCATATAGTCACGCTCTGTTATGAAATGGTAGTGGAAATCACGACTAGATGCAGGGTCTCTATTTACCCAGTGCTCAACCCAGTGCCCGAGTGCAGGTGGCCATCATATAAATAGCTCCAGTGCTTGTGGAGGTGCACTTTGCTGTGATGAACTGGGTGATTCCAGTGCCAACAAAGTCATGCATAATTACTGTTGTCACATAAGCAGCTGTGTTGTATTTTATTCCTTTTTAAATTATTTACAGTTTTTTTTCTTGTTTTTATTAATGTATAGTATGCATATTTGTGGTCGTGGTGCATATATCCTGTCAGGTTCTCTCTCTCTCTCTCTTTCTCTCTCTCTCTCTTTCCCTCTTCTCTCTCTCTCTCTCTCTCTCTCTCTCTCTCTCTCTGTCTCTCTGTCTCTCTCTCTCTCTCACACACACACACACACACACACACACACACACACACACAGGTGTATTGCAATGCACATGGTGTCTGGAGAAATCCGGAAAAGATTAAAGACTCTGCGCTTCCATTTTTGCGTGCCTAATTAGAGTGTGTTCCTCCCACATTTCACCTTTCCAAAGCATTCAAACGCACTGATAACTCTGCAGAAGTACCAAACATTTCATCATCTGCGTTTGTGTCGCTAATATTGAACTTGTTTCATGCCGCCACCTCACGCTCCCCTCACCACTCAGTTGCTGCCTGTAAAATGTTAACTATCTTTACAAAGGCTTCATTTCAGATTGTAATCAGATAATGAGACCTTAAAAAGAGTTTCCAGAGGAGCTCAGATGCTTCGAGATGTGACAGACTTCACAGCAGATGGAGAATAGCATTTGCTTGACACCCTCAGAGAGAGGGAAGGAGGAAGACAGAGAGAGAGAAAGAAAGAGAGAGAAAGTGGGGCAGGGCAGGGTGAGAGAGAGCGCAAAAAATTATACATTTGTAAACAGTTTTAAAAGGCGAGTTTAATAGTGTCCTTTTATACTACAGGCTTTTCAAAGACGCCTCTTATGCGGTGCCAAGACGGAGAGTGATAGACTGTTTGAGACGGCTGCGAGCATTTTGTTTATGACTCCGCCAGGGAGCTTGTGTGCAGAATGTAAAGTGCATAGAACATAATGAAAATCACATCACTCTCTCCCTCTGATAAAAAAAAGCCTTGGTCTGTGGCCTAGATTTAGCTTTGATCAAGACCGCTTGCTTGCCTGCCTGCCTGCCTGGCTGGCTGGCTGGCTGGCTGACTGACTGACTACTAGGAAAGCAAATATCATTTTTAAATTAACTCCTCAAACCAGTTAAGAGGCAACACAGAGTTATTGCACTGTGACAAAACGAGACATGTTTGATGCTGATTATTTACACAGATAATGGTCTTGCAGATTAAAAAGTGTGTGTGTGTGTGTGTGTGTGTGTGTGTGTGTGTGTGTGTGTGTGTGTGTGTGTGTCTGTGTCTGTGTGTCTGTGTGTATGTGCATCTTTAGTCTGCATGCGGGTGGGTGTGTATATGCGTGCATGTCTGTCTGTCTGTGTGAGTGTGTGTATATGTGCATGTGTGTGTAGGTCTAGCTGTGTTTATACCTCTGTGTCATGACAGAAACAAGGTGGGGAATCTAAACTTTGATTTTTTCCTCATTATTTTAATTATTCAGTTGCATTACGAAGTGCATGCTGTAGCCATGTTCAATAACATTTGTTTTTCTAATATTTCCAGACTGAATGAGCCTCTGCATTTTTCTTGCCAATTTCCCTGTCCATAGCATTACAGGTTAAGATCCAAAACTTAAGCAGATTATTTATCACTGTTGAAAAAATTAAACTTCTAATACAGTAAAACATCTTGATACAGCCTGCTACAGGACAAGTATCCAAACATTAGCCCACCCATGACCATAGTGTTTAGATTATCCACCTAGAATCCGTCTGTATTATGAAGACATAAATTAAGATTTGGACGTTTTTCAAATGGAAATAGTTATTTTTAAAACGTCGAACCTGCACAAGCTGTAGAGGGCCTTATCAATACTGTGCTTTATTATAAGCAGTTGATTTGTCTGTGTGACGAATCACCCTCTTGCAGTAGCCAGCATAAAGCTGTACAATTGATCACAAGTTTAAATGGTCAACAAATATGGATATTAGGCAATTTCTGAAGTGTCAGAACAGCACCCCTCCTACTGTCAATGCAAACAAAATGTTTCCACTATGACGTGGAAAAAAAATATGCTAAACTTCATATATGTATAGTAGATTCATTCTCTGATGTTTTGGCCATGTTATAATCATGCCATTTACTAAAAAAAAGACATTAACATAGGGTAATTGAGTTACCCTCTCAGACATAAAGAAGTCAGTCACATCTATCTTTTCAAGTTAAAGGTGTCATCCTCGAGAAACCGTTTAGTACTTAGGTCACTCTGAGTTGCATATGCATGCTGCATGTGAAAATGTTCTTCTACCCCGATTGCCTCTATCAGTCAATGAAAGAAAATAGACAGAATAACAAGCATATAAGAAAAGGGCAAACAAAGCAAGGTCGTTAATTAGAAAAAGCCAGGCCATAGTTGTGATTGCCAGAGGAGTGTCTTTGCAGCACACATTCACCTAGCCAAATATAGGTAAGTATGTGTGTTTGTTTAGAACGTTTAGATCTTCTAGTTGGTGTGCTATGACCGAATGGTCTTTGAATGATTGTAGCCTGTGACTAGCAGAGCCGAGAACCTGTCATTCTCCTCGAAACAGGAGCACTAAAGCATTTTTTTTTTCACCAAAACCGGCTCACAGGGCATTTATCAATACTAGAGACCACCTCAAAATTAATGAAAAAATGGTACAATGACACCTTTAACATAATTTCAGATATGTAATGTCAAATAAATGATTGTTATTTCATGATAATCTTGAAGTCATCACATTCAGTTATGATTTTGGAAATTGGGTCTGCACACGTCTAAATTGCATTTTGAATGGCTTTACACCAGAAATGAATAAATGGTCAGAGACAACAAAAAGGTACATGTACATGTGGAAAGGGGAGTGGTAGTGTGTGTGCATGTGTACAGGTGTGTATGTGTGTGTGTGTGTGCATGTGTGCATGCGTGAGTGTGTGACTAAGTTTGTGTGTGTGACTGAGTGTAAATGTCTGTATGTGTCTGTGTATACAGTTTGTGCGTGTCTGAGTCTGTGTGTGTACATGCGGGCTTGTGTATGTCTGCGTGAGCATTCACATGACTGTGAATGCTGTCTGTGAATGCCGTCTGCCAAGCAGATTGAGTAGACATTTGACCGTGTAATATGCCTTGTCTCTTCGCCAGAGGTAGCCGGAGGCATCTTCTTCTCCTGCGAGGGGAACCCATAGTTTGGGCTCTAGATCTCCCTCCAATCCAATATCTGTCTCTGGGTAGGCAGCACAAGTGTCAGGTGCATCAGCAATCCAAAAAGTAGAAACCCTGCAGTGTGGGTGGATGGGGCTACAAGGAACCGGAATTTCAAAACAGCTTTATTACAGTTTTTAAGAGATAGAGGGAGAGAGAGAAAGCGAGCGACAGACAGACACAGACAGACAGACAGGGAGAGAGGGAGAGAGGGAGAGAGGGAGAGACAGACAAACAGAAACAGAGAGAGAGAGATAATTGGATAGAGAGAGATAGAGATATATATAGAGAGAGAGAGAGAGAGAGAGAGAGAGAGAGAGAGAGAGAGAGAGAGAGAAGAGAGAGAGAGAGAATAAGGCTTGTTAGGATAAGGCTTATTTTTCAGAGTAGGAGGTGTGTGTGTGTGTGTGTGTGTGTGTGTGAGAGTGTGTTTGGCTGACCTACAGAACTGCACCAGACTGAAGATAGGCACTAAAGAGAAGAGAAAACAGCACTGAGTGGTTGTCTGATCCACAGCAGGGGAATAAACAACACCATGGCTCTTTCTTTCTTTCTTTCTTTCTTTCTTTCTTTCTTTCTTTCTTTCTTTCTTTCTTTCTTTCTTTCTTTCTTTCTTTCTTTCTTTCTTTCTTTCTTTTCATATCCATTCTTCTACCTCCTACCATAACTTTAATCCTTCATAGTAACTACTTGTTGGTTTGCAGTCATTCCTTTGTATAATCTTTACCCTCCTGTCTAAAGTAAGTGGCAGCTGAAGGCATACAAACACAGGTATTGAATAACTAGCTGAGAGTCATGCAAGTTCACATCAGCCCATACAAAAGAGGGCCCAGCTCATGACCATGGCCATGACACTAAAAGTGCCCTCTGCCTGCATCTGCACCTGTGACAGCTCTTTTGCATGACATAGTGTGCGTGTGTGTGTCCGTGTGTGTGTGTGTGTGTGTGTGTGTGTGTGTGTGTGTGTGTGTGTGTGTGTGTGTGTGTGTGTGTGTGTGTGTGTGTGTGTGAGAGTGAACTGGCACAGGTTGCAGTCTGAACCCAAAGCACAAACACGCTCCCAAACCAGTGCAGATGCAAATGAGGCATGCTCAGTGTTGCCGGGATGCCTGCAGGATGCCAGCTTGGTCAGGTACCAGCTGGCTGCATTTCCTGCAGGTATTTGTACCCAACACACACGCCACACATACACACACACACACACACACACACACACACACACACACACACACACACACACACACACACACACACACATAGACATATACACACATGTACCCACCGTGCAGCCCCACCACCAAACCATACACACACACACACACCACACACACACACACCAACGCACACACATGCCACACACACACACACACACACACACACACACACACACACACACACACACACCAATGCACATGCATGCCACACACACACCAACGCACACACATGGCACACACACACACACACACACACATTTACCAACCGTGCAGCCCCACCACCAAACCATACACACACACAAACACAGACACACAGACACACACACACACACACACACACACACACACACACCAATGCACACGCATGCCACACACACACACACACATTTACCAACCGTGCAGCCCCACCACCAAACCATACACACACACACACACACGCACATATATATACACTGGTTTACTCATACACACTTGCACACGAACACACACCCTACTCTAGCTGATTTAAATAATTACTTGTCTTTCCTGGCTCAGGGAATAATTGGATAAATCAGGTGGCTGGGTGTGTGGCAGTTGTGCCGGCTAACACTAATACACACGGAGAGCACAGCTGCCCTGAAGCGGGGCCGCTTGAAAGAGTTGCCACTTGCACACGTACACAAATAAATCTCATGCCAACGCAGTGCCAGTATTGCCAACCAGAGACACGACCCACCAACCACATACAAAAAGCGCCAGTTGAGTCTTCCTGATTTACTCAGTCTCTGTCACGCATACACACACACACACACACACACACACACACACACACACACACACACACACACACACACACACACACAACATGCACGATAGGAAAGAGTAGAAGTTAGATTATGTTACCCAGGTTTTTAGCAGATCCCTATCAGACCCAGGTAATAGTGAATTGTCACTAGTCAGCCATTTTTTCTAGTTCATGCAGAGCCACTTAAGGTGTGATATGTTATTTTTTTGACAATCTGTCTGCCAACCTGTCTCCAATTCAAGACATATTGACACTTACATTCTCACTCACTCCAAGGTTACCACATTTTAAAGCTAACAGTCCCTTTCACAAGCTGTCTAATATTACACCTTACAGCTTACATCACAACTTACACAGCAAAAAATTGGAGTGTTACATTTTCAGGGTTGAAAATTTGGGAATTGATTGTTAACTCCCAAAGTGTAATTTTAACACTTTCAGATTGAAATTATATCCAGAGTCGGGGTTGTTTCACATTTTGAAAGTATTTTTTTTTAACTCTGAAAAGTGTGGCGCTATATAAAAAGTCTTAGAATCATCTCTGTCAATTCAACACTGGATTTTTTGCAGTGTATATTTGCATTTAAGTAATACCTTCACTTAACTTACGCTTAACTTTAAATAATGGCAAATATTATGGCAAACACAGTTACATGGTCATTGAGTTGATTGGTAATAGTGAGAATGTTTGTCAGAATAGTGTGTGCATGCGTGTGTGCGTGTGTCGTGAAGTGCTTACCATGCCAGTCACATAGTAGGGCAGGTTAGGGAAATGGTAGTCAGTTTGTGCTGTACAGTGAGTACCTCCAACATGACACTCAATGGCAAGTGCTTGGCTTTTAACTCCGTTGATAGTATGATACAGGTTAGAGCCTCAGTAGGTGTGGGGTTTAATCCACCAGTCAAGGCAAAGCAGATCACACTACCGTGACTCACCAAACATCAAAACCACTCAGCCTCATTTCAAAAAAAAAAAAAAAATGGGGGGTCGTTTCTAGCCTGGTAAACCAGCTCCTCGTACTTCATTTCATTTTGTACAGAGGGTCTGGCAGAGCTGTATTGAGAAACGATTTCTTCCTGGATGGGTGGATTCAGTTGTTTAAAACAAGTGGGTTTGCCTTTACCCACTCGCTAACATCTGGTCATGACATAATGCAGTTAGCCTCCCTCTGTTCGCTGATTGGTTAGGATTGTGTGGTACATAATACAGCAATGTCAATGACAGCACGGCCAGACTCTGTGCAGAATGAAATGAAGTACGAGGGGCTGGTTTACCAGGCTGGGTTGTTTCATCTTTATCTGCAATACCTGAGTAATGTTTTATCCCCCTTTCATTTGCTTCTGTGCTCCAGTTGTCGTCTTTGCTTTGGGAGAAGAAGAACATGTAAATACCCTTTTCTCAGTCTGATTATTATTCCCTATTTCAGATGTTACATCTTGTAAACAAATATCTCTCCCTCGGATGCTAATAGCAGAGTTCAGGTTGTACTTGTTGTTTATTCAAAGCAGACGGGGTACTGTATATTAAAGACATTAGGGATAAACGCAAGCGTGCAAACGCTCCCTCATCCCACTTCTCATGAAAGGCATGTTAACCTAGAAACTAGCTGGCTCTATATTTATCCTCGTAGAGTTCTTTCCTTTAACTGAAATATTAATGTGAAATCCACGTCTTTGTTCCAAATTCCTTTGTCAAAGGCATGTATTTCCATATTGCTGGTGTCAAACGTACAAGTTCATGTTAAGTAGGGCAGGCCTTGAGATAGCTCCGTGTCTGCTGTATTGGCCTTGCACAGGAGATGTTAATCAGCCAGGACTGTAAATACTGAGCTCGGTTTCACCAGGGCAAGCGAACAGCCACTATGGTGTAGTAAAACAAGCACAGCCATTCCATTAAACCAGTATTCACACGAGAGAGATTATTACATCTTATTATGCTGTGGGCTACAGTGGATAGAGCTAATTTTCTCACCATGGGCCCTGGCAATTTGTGCCAGAAAGAGAAAAAATGGGATAGAGACAAGGAGAGAGAGAGAAAGAGAGAGAGAGAGAGAGAGAGAGACAGCATGAGAGAGAAAGAGAAGAAAGAGCGAGAGACAGAGAGAGAGAGAGAGAGAGTGAGAGCAGCTTCATTTTCTTTTCTTAGTGGTTGGTCTACGTCACGTTTGCTCCTGGTTAAATACAGGAAAACAATTTTTGCATGTAATGAGCTTTGATATGGACCCGAGGCTTTTTTCAAGCTGTGAATAGAAACAGTGGCATGCTGATATGCCGGGTGACTCACCATCATCCCAGTCATGGTGCCTGTCTACCATTCACTCACCCATCATTACAGTTTAGGGAGACAGTGGTTCTTCACCAGAGTTCTCCTTCTGCGCTGTTTACACAAACAAGCAAGCCCTTGCAACCTCAACCACAGTTTGAACCTAAACATCCAAATAGGGATCATTGCTGGGGAAGGCTGAAGTTGCCTGCACTCTGCCCAAACAAGCTGGCAGTTGTTGATGCGCAGTCTTTAGAACATTCAGAAAGCCGACTTCCAGTTCCACACTGCCAGACAATAATAGAAAAGAATGACTTGTCAGCATGTCATGTCAGAAGCTCCATCTAACAAACACCAATAAATGACTCACAGTGCACACTGACCCAGCGGTTGTTGTTTATTGCAGTATGTAGTTGTTTGGGCAGTGTTCAAGCACCTTAGCTCATCTCTGCACCAAGACAGCAGGTGGGTGGAACACTGTCCTGAATTGGCCCTTGTTTGTGGGATGCCTGCCAGAATAGAGCCGGATGTGGATTAAATACGATTTGGCGTCTGTCTTCCCGTCTAGATAGATCTCAGCAGTCAGTGCACATCACAGCCGAAGCACTCATATGTGCACATTTCTCCCTCTCTCTTTTTCTCTTCCTCTCTTTCTCTCTGTCTCTCTCACTCTCTCTCTTGCTGCCTGGCAGGCCCGCTCACTCGCTCACTCACGCAGTGCTGCCGGATGGTTGGAGGCTCTTGTGTCGGCTCATTGCGTGGCCAGCCTCAATCAACAGATCCATCTGCATCGAGCAAAGAGAGGCCTTTCACTGATGCTGCTATCTAATGACCGAGCCGCTAATAGACCAATCAGGACCATATCAAAGGAACAAACATTAAAGCACCGAGTCTGATCTGTCCACAGGCCGCAGACCTCTTTTAAGCAGAGCTCTTTTGGAGATACCAAATTCAATGTTATGAATACCAAATCTCCACCTACCTCTGTCTTGATGAGCTGTCAACAGCTGCCGTGGGTACCTACACTAACATTACAAGAACGTAAACAGGTATAAAAGCCAGAAGTTGTTTTTCTGTAATGGCGGTAAAAGTGACAGAAAGCGACAAAATAAAAGCTGCAAGTGATGATTAATGAACCAGTAAGTCATTTGTGTTGTCAAAAAAATGAACAAGCTCCAGGCACTTTGTTTCTGTATCAGCTGTTGTTTATGCATCTCTTTGCAAGAGCTAAAAATAGAAAAAATGCATTTTAAACCATATAAAATGTCAACAAACATATGGAGTTGCATGCATAATAATTAAATTGTTACAGTTATTCTCAGGTGCTTTGGTACATTTCCCAGATCAGAATCACTGATCTCAAAACAGATATATTTTAGCATAATCTATTCTGTATAACCTCACATATATTTCTCATTCTTTGAAACATTTTGCAAATGTATTTTTTTTTAAAACAAAATAATTTGTGCAGCCATTTTCTGTTTAGTCTTGCTCCCTAGCGCATCTAGATGTAAAGTAATGTAATGTACTACAGGTAGATGTGTAATTACTGTGTCAAAAAGTTAAACCCCTTGTCACCCTGTTAGCCTTATGCTTCATCAGTTTGAGTGACAAGCCATTCCTGAAATGTATAC
Source organism: Coilia nasus (assembly GCA_027475355.1). Classification (NCBI taxonomy): domain Eukaryota; kingdom Metazoa; phylum Chordata; class Actinopteri; order Clupeiformes; family Engraulidae; genus Coilia; species Coilia nasus. Next base: position 26,504,570 of record CM050220.1, on the reverse strand, counting down.
GTCATTATATGTCAGTCAAACCTTCGTTGTTGATGCTGATTGATTCATTCTATTTAGAGGCAAACATGGTGTGAAACATCACAGGCTAACAGGTCTGGCAGGATGTGCCAGACCATAATGGCAGCTTGCCTGTGGAAATATCCCTGCCATAAGAGATCCCCCAGTAGAGTTATACAAAGCAAGGCCTCAATGGGTTGATGGCCTTTCTCAATCATCTTGGTTAATTTGTTTACTCAGTTGAACACAATTCAATTCAGTCTAGATTCTGTTCAAAGGCAGAGGAGTGTGTGGGAGACGAGCATGTAGGATAGTCCAGTATCTATGTGTCACCATTCCAGATAATAATGTGTTCAGTCATATCTTTGGTATTACCATTGGAAGGTGGCGTGATGTTTTAAAGAGCCCAGTGCAGAGTCCTAATGTAATGTCCAACATTATTATTGTATGGGGGTTGTGTGGTGTATTATATGTTAGGAAAGAATAAGCTCCAAAACACTGTACTGTACTGTGGTAGTACTATGGTAGCAGAGCAGCTAAGGGGGTTGTTTGGCATGATGCAAAATTAGTATAATTCATAGAGCCAAAAATGTCAAGGAGTATCTCTTAATAGAACACAAAAATCCCATCTTCCTCGCCCATTAAACTTGTCCAAGGATTGTGAGGTTTAGAAAGACAAAGCACATCAAACTAAGCATTCTTTTTGGTTTTTGTCAGTATAAACTTTCTCTACATGCATTGGGGAACATGAAAGAGAGAAAGAGGTATCTAAGCAACTGTCAAAAAATGTGGAAGTTCTGTTTTATGTTTTCGGTAGGTTTGTGAGTTTTTTTTTTTTTTTTTTCAGAAATAAACACTGACTTTACTCTGCCTTTCAAGTACAGATCTATTACAGTACATTTAGTTTCGTAATGATGTCATCTCCATGTAAGTAATTTGTGGTAGAAAATTAAACATTATTATACAAACATGGTATAGGCCTAATGATACAAACATACACTCATACAAACTAAGGAATTAAACAGGCAATCACAACAGTGAAGTAATGAACTGTATAACCTCTGTGTATTTTGACAAGGTATTAAGTATTCATCATGTTTGACACCTGAGATTATGGCGTGTAAATGAGCGTGTTCGGAGACAGTGTTCACCTCTCCCTCTCAGCCCTGAGCTCGCTCATTCATTTTTAAAGCGTTTGCACGAGGAGTAATGAACCAGCGGCTCCGCAGATGATGTTCCATGCTCAGGATCACCTAACGGACATTATTCCATCCATTACTTAGCGCGAATGAACCATTAATTTCAGAATTAAAAACCCATAAGTCAGGTTAAATGCTGAGTTGTATGGTTTATTAGCGTCTGAATGGTTTATTAATACATTTACCAAAGCATAACACATTAAAGCAGTCCCTTAACTGATATAATTTAATGCACCAGTCCACATAAACAAATCATTTACGAAAATTAAGTTGACTATTGGCAAGCACTAAAATTGTCTGCAAAAAATTGACAGGCAGTCAGTGGTATACTTATTGTTAATTGGTGTAATGTTAATTATAACTTAGTGTGTTTTACTCTTAAGACTGCTCATGCTAGTTCAGCTACAGTCTGTTTTATTCTGACTGGCAAAACAGATGTATACTATATTTTCTTGTCTTTTTAGGAAATACTGATGTGATGTGAAATACAGATAATGCAAATTCCTTGTGATTAGCAACTCTTATCTTCTTATCAATTGTTGGAACCTTCCTTTACGTACATTAAGCTTACCAGGTCATCTTTAGTTCTAGCACATTATTACATTATATTACATTGCATTTAGCTGCTGTATCCAGAGTGACTTACAGTGAATTAACTGCAGGGACATCATTTGAACAGGTTCAGTTGTCTGTACAGCATTTGTATAAACCTAGAGGTCTGTCTTTTTTTTACTAAAGGGAGTATGTCCTTCTACTGCAACCTTACTTTTGCTTTATGGCCAAGGTGCCTTTTTTTCTCAGATGTTGTAACCTGTTAACTAGGCAGATGTAAGATTTAAGAGCTAGCTTGCTTACAAGAGATATTTGTGCAGAGCCTCTAAGTGTCCACCAAAAACAGGTCTGTGTCTGTGAACATTGAACAAAATAAAGCAATTTTTTTAAACAAGAGCCATTACACTGTTTTGTTGAAAATCCAGCTCATCCTAAAATAGAGTGCACTATCTATCTATCTATCTATCTATCTATCTATCTATCTATCTATCTATCTATCTATCTATCTATCTGTCTATCTGTCTGTCTGTCTGTCTGTCTGTCTGTCTGTCTGTCTGTCTGTCTGTCTGTCTGTCTGTCTGTCTGTCTGTCTGTCTGTCAGTTCGTCCGTCCACATTGGCTGTAGCATGAAGTAAGAAATCGAGGGACTTCATAAAGATGTTTATTTTCAGCACTCTTATGTTGAGATGTATTGTGTGGGGATGATAACAAGACGTGAGTTTGAGGTTTATTCTGAGCAGGAGTGCATTTGGCTCGTGACATCGAACAGAAAGGCATAGCCTGAGTAGACACGCTTTTATTTTTGGGTTTCCGATGCTTAACCACTTGGATCGCTGCCACTTCCTGCACATTCTTATTTTTATTTTATTTTTTTACAGTTTTTATCAGTTTTTGGGTTGAGGCGGCATATGCATTTCCTAAAGAGCCGTACAAAACTCTGAACAGTGAAAAAACTGTGAAAAACACTGAAAGTGTTTTTTTTTTTTTTTTTGGTTTTCTGGAGGAGAAATAGAATGTGTTCCCACATTCGCCTGTCAGTTGGTAGGCCGTTTCTCCTCTTCTCTGCATTACATCAGCCACACAGCTCTTGATCCGCCATGTGAACAGCAGTCAAGTCAGGTCAAGAGAAATTTGCACAGGCCGTTAACATAGAGAGGAAGCGTGACCAAGGAGCTCGCGTTTAATTAACACATAGTAATGAATAACGTCTGCACATTTCCTTTCTAGATGGATATCCAATTGTGCTGGGTAGCTCGATCCTGTGGGTGGGTGGACGGTAAAAAATTCAATTCTTTCCCTTAATCAATGAGGGTAGCCAGTTGTGGTATTTCAACCAGTTATTTTATCCTGAAAAGCTGTAGAAGTTGGAGTTGAAGATAAGATCTACACACCAACCCATCCAGATTCTTGATCCTTTAATCTGTTCACATGTTGGAGGGGCTTTATCTCAGAGTGCACGATTAAGCAGATCTTACACGTGTCTCTTGCTGTCTCTCAGTTCTTGCAATAATTAAAGCCTCTGCTTAAAGGACATGTCCTCTAATGACTGCTGTAGATCAACGGAATGGAAGTGCCCTGCCATCACTATAGTCTGACCTCAAATAACCTGCTTTAACATCAGGTTGCACAAAACCAACTGGCAAGTCTTATTACAACTACAACTGCTACAATATAATAATAATAATAATAATAATAATAATAATAATAATAATAATAACAACAATAGCAAAAACAACAACAACAACAACAATAACAATAATGAGAAACTATTGTGATGGGTAATATGGATGGATGGATGGATGGATGGATGGATGGATGGATGGATGGATGGATGGATGGATGGATGGATGGATGGATGGATGGATGGATGGATGGATGGATGGATGGATGGATGCATGT
>CM050220.1:26440923-26495923 GCA_027475355.1 Coilia nasus | reverse complement strand
GTGTGTGTGTGTGTGTGTGTGTGTGTGTGTGTGTGTGTGTGTGTGTGTGTAAAGGGCTAGGGCACGGATAGCTCTAGGCCATTCTACTTTTGACCTCAGATAGAATTCTTTATTCATCATTGCCATCTCTTTCTTTTTCATTCCCTCGCTCACTCCCCTGATGCAGTTACTATCTCTCCTTCTCTCTCTCTTTTCTTCCCCTCTCCCCCTTTCTTTATATCGCTCTCTTTTTCACTCTCTCTCTCTTCCCCTGTATGACTCTCTGTTTTCCTTTCACAGTCACGCTTTCTTACCCTTATTCTCTCACCTCACATCTCCCTTTATTTCTCTCTTATTCTCACCATTTCTATCTTTTTTCCATTCTTCTATCTCTCCCTTTCTCATCCCCTCTTCTTTATCTAATGCTCTACACCACCTCTCTTTTACCCAATCAGTGTTTTTGTCTCTTCTCTGTCATTCCCTCAATTATCTTTCTCTTAGTCGCTGTTTTTTAATTGTCTTCCGTAATCATTTTTCCTTCTTCTTCCTCCATTTGGTTCATCCTCTCCTCCCTCACCTCCTCATTCCTCCCTTTCCCTCTATTTTCCTCTCAATACATTCTTTCATTCTTTTCAGCCAGCCCCATTTCCTCTTTCTGTCCTCCCTTTTACTATCTTTCCCTCCTTCTCTCTCTTTCATGTCTTCTCTCCCCCTTTCCCCCCTTCATATTCATCCATTTCCTCTCGTTTTCCTCTCATCCCTAACACGTTCTTTTGTTCTATTCAGCCAGCCCCATTTGCCTATTCATATCCTTGCTCTCTTTCACGCCCTTTTTCATCCTTCTATCTTTCTCATTGCTTTCTTCTCTCTCTCATCCCTCTTTTCCCTCTGACATTCCCTACCCTGCCTTTATTCCTCCTTTCCCTTCTAACCTCATCGTCCTTCCTTCCCTTTCTTCTCCCCCTTTCTTTTTTTTCACTTGAAATTTGGAAGCTGTTTGTAAATGGGAGAGCAGTGCCATTTGAGGTCTCAGTTGTTCAGGAGGCTTTTGAAAGGTTAATTGGCTGCATAATCGCTTCTCTGCAAGTGTCCTCCAATAAGATCTCGGCGTGCTTCAAAACAGACTTTCATCCGCGTCTTTCTTGCTTCCCTCCACAGATGGCCACACAAGTGTATCTGATAGATGCTGTCTGCTATCCGATAAGACCACATATGTTTTTCTTCCTCTCCAACCTATTTTGCATAGTGGCCTACATAGAGCGAATAAGGGTGGGAGGGAGAGAGAGAATACATGTTCAGTGTGGACCTGTTCAGATATCTTGCTACTCACCAGTGGCTAAGCGATCACTGCTCATGGAATTTGAATGTGTTTCAGCGGTATGCAATGGCTACCAGCAAGTTGACAACTAGCGATGCAATGTCGGCAGATACTGAAATTACAATATTTTAACTTTGAGCGATGCGAATGAGCGCTGAAGAAAGTTGGACAGAACGCCATGGGTTGTTTAGCCTGGTAAACCAGCCCCTCGTACGTCATTTCATTTTGTACAGAGGGTCTGGAACAGAGACCGTCAGAAATGATTTGTTGGAGGTGTGGACTCTGCTGAAGTTTTAAAAAAGTGCCTCTGCCTTTACCCAATCGCTAACGCCTGGTCGTCACGTATGCAATTAGCCTACCTACGCACTACAATTCAAATGTAGCACACAAGGTCAACGTCACGGCTAATGAACACACCCTCTGTTCGCTGATTGGATCGGTGTTGCTGGGACCAACTAAATGACCCTCAAAAGATTCCGGTCCAGGCCCTCTGTGCAAAATGAAATTAAGTACTAGGGGCGGGTTTACCAGGCTATGGGTTGTTGGGGTCCATAGAACATTATGTGGAATTTAGGGGCGTACTCAAACTTTGCCATCCTTAACATACTGTACTTGCGTAGACTTGACCCCCCCAAATCAGTTTTTTTTTACCAGTGTGTTTTTTTAGTACACCTGGAAAAGGTGGACTCAGGCATGGTAGGCATGTAGTGTAATCACAAACATACCTGAGCAAAAATATGAGTGTCATTTAAAAAATCAAACAGACCATTAAGAGTTTTGTTGTTGTAATAAAACATTTGCTTATGCAAAGATTCTAGAACACAGCAACTCAACACTGCCCGGGGAAAATTCGGGGACAATTTGACATCATACAGTGTGAGTGCACACCCATGACCAAAACCAACTGCACTCCAGTATGTTACGAGGAAACCGTACCTAGGGTACATTGTTTGAGAGCACATTGTATGTTAGAATGTTCAAAATTCTGTTTGGTTATGGGTGGACAAATATTAATCTAAATCAAGGGGATTGTACATTGACAGTTGACGTCAATAGTCCACAGTCCTGTCAACAGTCCTTTTGCAGAGGAAAGTGCACAACAAGGAAACCTTGACAACCACAACCTGCCAAAACCCGCAAGGAAGAAAATTTCAGTGACAGGGCGATGTGCAAGTAGCATAATGTGAATGTTTCACAGGTTCTTATTCTTTCCTCTCTCTAGATTACTGCAACGGGCCGCTGGTGTCTGCCCTGCCTCCAACGTCATTTGAGAGCTCATCAACATCCTCCAACAGCCAGTCCTCTTACTTTGCCAAACTCAACAGGAGAGACGGTGAGTGCATAAGTGACTGATGAGGTGTTTTTTTGTTTGTAAGTGAGTGAGGAGTGAGATTATAAAAAGTGTATTTAATTTAGTTCATGTTTAGTTCACTGTGTGTGTGTGTGTGTACTTTATGAAACACATGTTCATGTTGGCATATCTGTGTGTGCGTGTGTGTGTCTGTGTGTGTGTGTGTGTGTGTGTGTGTGTGTGTGTGTGTGTGTGTGTGTGTGTGTGTGTGTGAAATGTGTGTGCCATCATATGTGACTGTGTTGGCATATGTGTGTATTTAATTTAATTTACCACATGTCTGTGTGCGTGTGTGTGTAGGTGTGTTTCTGTATTTGTGTTTAATTAACCACGTTTGTATGCGTTTGTGTGTGTGTGAGTGTGTGTGTGTGTGTGTGTATTTGTGTGTGTGTTGTTGTTGTTGTTTTGTGTGTGTGCATTTAATTAACCACATGTCCATGTGTATGTGTGCCCATGTTGTGTGTGTGTGTGTGTGTGTGTGTGTGTGTGTGTGTGAGAGAGAGAGAGAATGTGCATTTAATTAACCACATGTCCATGTGTATGTGTGCTCATGTTTGTGTGTGTGTGTGTGTGTGTGTGTGTGTGTGTGTGTGTGTGTGTGTGTGTGTGTGTGTGCCCGTGTCCGTGTGTGTCCACCAGGAGGAGGTGGCTGGTCCCCGCGGCAGTCCGACAGCCAGCCGTGGCTGCAGGTGGACCTGCGGGAGCGCGTGGAGGTGACTGCGGTGGCCACCCAGGGTCGCTATGGCAGCTCCGACTGGGTGAGCGGCTACACGCTGCTCTTCGCCGACACGCCGCGCGCCTGGAAGCAGTACCGGCAGGAGGACAACGTCGCGGTGAGCAAACCCCCCTTCATCGCCGCGGTGCTCTGCCGCGGTGCTTGTTTACCCGCCACGGTTTGAGCCAGAGCCGTGCCGAGGGCTTGTCCTTCCGAGTGTGTCCTTTCGCAAACAAACTTCATTTAGGAGCGAGCAGCTTTATCCAGATGCACCGCGCTCCCCTTGCAAGCAGTGGCGTGTCTGTGCGAAAAATATCTTTACTGCATCATTGGCCATTGGATGCCCCTGGGTCTTATATATACACACTCTCTGAGTCAGCAGTGGTTGCTATTTGTTTGCAGTTGTTAAAAGAGGTCTAGCACGAGGGAATGAGGTGAAGAGATGTTTTGTTTGAAGGGAGAGGCCGTATGTCTAGTCAGCATCAATACCTTAACCTTCACCTGTCTGCTAAAAGAAAACCACCTATAATCAAGCTGTACCCCATTCAGATGGCTCAACAACAACTCTTTCCCCTATGTGCAGGGTCATGAAAACCAACTCAGTGCAGCATTTTAGAGTCTTTTTTCCCTCATCGTTGTTTTGACGTTTTTTTTTAATCAATTTTCTGTGCATTGCACAGTCCCTGTTGTTACAGATGTACTAATGGCCTGACTAGTCCTCTCCCTAATCGATAGCTGTCGTTCTGTGGCGACATCTGGCCCCTGAGAGACGAGAGACGGGGGTGAGGTGGGGGGATTGCGTAGGTCTGAACAAGTAATGGAGGCAAGAAAGAGCAAAGGCTTTGGCTAAAACAGTGACATACACAGGTGGACAGCAGAATGGGGGGTGGGGTGGGGACTGTCACTTGCATCTCACCTCAATAACACATACACACATAATCATAGACATGCACACACACACACACACACACACACACACACACACACACACACACACAGCCTTAAGGTTAGGAATGTGTTCAAATCTGCATAAAAGGAAAAGTACAAATAATGAAATGATGAAAAATCTATTTTGTTTATCTGAAATGTCTAATTATTTAGAGAGAAAATGTGTGCTTTATGTTTGTCCAAATTGTTCCCTGCCATTGTGGCTGACCTTAAGCTAAAAATATCCATTCTGCAATTTAAGACTTTCTCACACACACACACAAACACACACACACACACACACACACGCACACACACACAGGTACACAATTTGTGCAATTGACAGGTTAATAGGGATAATTTTTTAGCTGCAGTTCCTGGAAGAGGACTTGGTTACTGATGCCGCTTTTAAGTGTACATACTGAATGCTCTCCCCACCCCCGCAACACAGTTCTTTTCCCACACAGTAACGTGCCCTGGGGCAAGAAACAACTAGAGACCAATGTGTCAACCCAACAGGTCTTAATAGCACCACCAGCATCAGCAGTGCAGTACCAGGGAGAGGGACCCCTGGCTACATGTTTTTGGCAAGAGCCGGACACCAACTCAAATTGACACTGCGCTTGCCGACCAGCCCTGCTCACCCCGCATGCTGAATATTAAATTCCTCGACAAATGTTATTCCACTGCTAAGCAGTCGGAAATGCAGCCAAGAGGCATTGCAGCCTGTTCCAGCTCCTCTTTACCCTTAATAATTAAATGTAACCCCTGTCAGTCAAGTACTTATAGTTTTGCATGCAACGCTGTGTCTAAACCAGGGACGTCACTAGGTTTGAGAAACAGGGGTGGCTTAGCCCCCTGAAGACAAAAAGTGTTACCCGCGCGCTATGCGCGTGACAAAAACATTTTCAGAGCACCAACTAAGGCTTTGTCAGTCAATTCATTATTTTAAGACCATGACACCTTCAGCTGCTTCACCAGCTAAACTACACCAGCTAGATTGTGCTAAAACAAAAACAATGGTAGGTGCCATACATTCCTGCGCAATATGAAGAGGGCAAGTGCTTCATAACTCATCATCATGTAAACATTATACAGAAGACTCTGTTCTCTAACCACCACACTACACTTAATTTTATATCAGATCATATCAATATATAATGTATGCCATATTTTTCCCAAAAGTACTATTAGTATTACAGCATAAAATAAAGTAATTATATGGCTGTTTAATGAAATTATGTTTTAATAAATTAAGTTAATATTTTGTTGTGCACTGTATGTAGCATAGGCCAATTTCCACATCTCAGTGTGCTCATGTTGAGTTGGTCAGAATAAGGGCAATACACTCTAAGAGGGAAAATACTTGAGTTTGGGATGCATTCCACATGGGTCATCACCCTCACTTGCCATTTGTGTTGTGTTTTCACAGGTTGCAAATGCATACTTGATTTTCGACCTTTAACTTGTCATTTAACAGAGGGCTCATGTTAGACTCGTTCTAATCAGGCATGGCATGCTGATGAGCATGGCACATGAGACATTGAGATGCCCAACAAAATTAAATAAACTAAGATGCCTGTTGGAAAAAAAGTTCGGCGACCACAACGTTCGGAAACTTTCCCAATATAATTTGACATTTGCAACGTCTTTACTCGAGGAATGCGTTGCACAATGCTATGGCCAAAATACATTGGTGTTCGTGTTGTTCGACCTTTACCTCAACCGAGACCGCCTCAGCATCAGCTGCTCCTTCGCTCCTCTTGCTGACCCCCTTTCTAAAAATATCTTCGTATATCCATCTAGCCAACGAATAGACAGAATGAAACATCGTTTCCCATGACAAAACTAATGCTAGTACAACCCACACACACAGCTAGGTTTGTTCACCATGGTAATGTGCCAGATTTACAGTTGAAATAGAAAAGCTACAATATCGTCTTTTCTCACACCCCATAGCTCAGTGTAGTCTAGGTCAAGCAAATGCAAACCACTGACATCAAATTGCAATCTCACCGTGTTAATGTGTAGCCTATCTGCGGCATCCAGCCCAAACTGGGTGAGGAATTTTAAAAGAAGGGCTGCACCGCGCCTCTGCTATCCAGCTGCAGATGCCCCCGTACCACGTGACGTGACTCTTGACACAGAACCAATGAGTAATAGGAATCATATTAATACGCAAACAGAAACTTGTGTTCAGATTATTTTGCGTTGTTGATAGCTCGTAACAATACGCAAACACACGGAAACTTGTGCTCAGATTAACTTGCGTTCTTGGTGGCTCGTACTCAGTTCTTTACTGCATTTGTTTTTGGAGAAAAAAGGAAAAATATATATAAATAATTTTAGAAATCTGCAAAGGGTTTAGGGTGGCTTTGACACAAAAAATGGTGGCTCAAGCCACCCTAAAATGGGTCTAACGACATCGCTGGTCTAAACAAAACAAAAAAAAACTACTGTCAGTCTGTCCTGTTGGTTGCAATGGGAAGTAATTTGGTGGATGTGAAGGCTACTTGTTGCACAATTGTCCTCCATATTCTAAGGCAGATGGATTAGTATTGGATGTCATGGTAGTGAAGTGACCACTGACCTCCCTCCTGTCTTTCCACAGACGTTCCCGGGGAACATCGATGCAGACGGGGTGGTCCATCACAAGTTGAGCCACCCAATCAGGACTCGCTTCCTGCGTTTCATCCCGTTGGATTGGAGCCCTGCGGGATGGGTGGGGCTTCGGGTGGAGGTGTATGGCTGTGCCTACAGTAAGTATTGCTGTAGCTGTCAATGTGGAGGAAAGTGCAGATACTAGCAACGTCAGAGCATGTGCTAACTAGCAACAACAAGAGTTGAGGGCGTAGAATGCTTATTTGTACAAAACACTGAAACAGACCTAAATACGGTTATTAATATAGGTAATACGGTTATCATACAAAGATCAGATTGAATTTGTTTCCATACTGAAAATAACTGTGAAAACCAATAAAAACTAAGACAACAGTAGAAGAGGACAACATAATCAAGAGCAAAAGTACATTTTTTAAAAGAATCAAAATCAGTTTGAATAGCGACATGATGTGGGAGGTGGTTTTACAGATGCACTGTCTGACCCTTTGGGTTTTCAGGGGCTCCTAATAACAAAAATATCAGAATTTCATACACTCACACTGGTTACTACACAGATCCACCAGTTCCAATGTGTGTGCGTGTGTTGTGTTGTGTCGTGTGTATGTTTGGACATAGTGTAAGGACACCAATACACACTGGTTAAAACAATGGGACTGCACAGCACTGTGGGTAAAAAACAGCCGATAGAAAAATCCAGTCACATGTAGATAAATAAATCAGTGTCAAACTTAGATTGAAGCTAGTGTGTGAACCACTTTATTGTCAGTGTGTTCGCTTCATTTGTGAAAAACCGCAGGCTATGTTCATTAGCGTGGGACAAACCAATCCATTACCCCAAGGGCGAAGCAAGCAACAGCACAACTGCAAGCCAAGGCCTGAAATATTTACAAAGGCGGCTGAGCTTGTTTGCCCTTATTTATTCTCCCACCTCAATCCATGTATTCATGTGCTTTAAGCATTAAGAGTTTGTGCCGCTTCCTGCTTCCTGTCCTTGTAAGTGCAGGCGGGCCCATTTGAGTGTGTTTGCTTACCACACAGCCACGCCGCATTTACACTCGCTGAGAAGGAGAGCAAATGCTGTCGGAACCCGGCTCGACTCCGCCGAGAGTGTCTCGGCTTACCGCGCTGATCAAACATGATAAGAGACTGCTGACCGCCCGCAATTTCCCTAATAGGTCAAGATAATGGAGGAACCTCCACTCACACAGCTTACAGCCTGAAGGGTAACTAAGGAGAAAGGGGTACATTTGGAGAGAGTGGGAATTAGAGAGAGGAGAAGGAGAGAAAGAGAAAAAAGGAAAGAGAGAGGCTAGACAGACAGAGAGAAATGAGAAGAGAGGGAACGAGAAAGAGAGGAGAAGAGAGAAAGACTGGAAAAAAACAGAGAAAACTGAAGGAACATGAGAAGGAGAGAGAGAGAGAGAGAGAGAGGAGGCATACAGTGAGATGCGAAGAGAAAAGGAAAGACGAAGGGGGAAAAAAAAACACAGAGAGAGAAAGGCCGGGGTGTATCTTTTTCTCTCCTCTTGACATTTCTTTGGCCGTGAAATGCTTAGTACCTGAAAATTTAATTACCTATTAGGTCTTGGGCTCTGGTGACACTGTATACACTGTGCGCCACGCCAATAAAAGTAAATTGCACTGAATGGCAATGAAATAAAATAAAAGGACAGGAGGGAAAGGAGAGAGACAACAGGGGGGAGGCGGAGAGAGAAGACGAAAGGGAGAGGGGGAGAGAGTGAGCGGAGGGGAATCCGGAGAGGCCTGCCTTACGAGACACGCAGCTAACAATCGGAGCAGGTGGCGGCGCGTTCTCCTTCCACGTCGGCACTAAAACGAACGAGCGAGCGTGCGAGTTACTGTTCGGTAATTATGTTTATAATTACCTCTTTGTGGGAGCATTCATTACACATAATGGGCTCGCAGCACGAGCACCACCTAGTAATAGAGAACGTATTTGTGCTCCTAATGAACATGTTTTCACTGTAACGAGTGACGAGTGGTGCTTGGAACAAAAAGAAGCGTCGTTCCAGGCTCTGGCTCAAGAATGACATTTGAGGAGACGCCAGAGGAGGGTACGCAGAGGGAGGGCAGAGGAGGAGAGGAGAGAGGGAGACGAATGGAAGTAGAGGGAGAGAGGAGCGGGTGGAGAGTAAAAAGAGGGAGGGAGGCCTACGGTGTTTACCCACCTGCTTGTATGAGGAGTGTGCTGTGTGTGGTGATATTTCTCTGTGTGAAATTGCTGCAGACATGAAACAGCATGTGCTGCTGAGGGTGTTGTTGCGGGTGCATAATGCCTGATGCCTGACAATGCTGTTTGAGCACTCAGTGAAGCAAGACATTATTTTAAACTGACTTCTCTCTCTCTTTCTTACTCCGTCTCTCTCTCTCTTTCTCTCTCTCTTTCTCATGTGTGCAAATAGCTAGTTTGATTAACGCTTAAATAATGGTTCCCTCAGGAATGTTTGTGTGTGTGAACATTCGTTGGCTATGTTCATTAAGTCATAGCATTGAACTGCTGTGTTAATCCCATTTAGTGCATTAATCACAGCTAGAGATAGACAGTTTTCTCTCTCCCTGGGTTTTCTCATTCCCCTCTCATCACTCCACATATCACCCCCTCCCTGTCCCTCTCTCTTTTTTCTCCTCTTTATCTCTACTTTTCTCAGTTGCTCTCATTCTCTCTCTCACCCCTTTCACTTTCATCAGCCTCTCTCTCTCCTCTCTCTCTCCTTCTCAGTTACTCTTTCTGCTTGTCTTTTTTCTCTTTCTCTCTCTCATTTACACCCTCCTCCTTACCCTCTCACTCTCTCCCTTTCTCTCCCCTCTCTGTCGCTTTCTCTCTTTTGAACTGATTGCATTAGATGCCGAACAAGTACGTCAAAGTGGAGGTCAGATTAAGCGTGGAATTTGGTTTGTCGCCTTTGGCGTGTCTGTTTTCCCTAATGCGCAGGCAGCAAACAGAGTGCTTAGGGGACCCGAGCGCTGGACTCTGCTGATAAATGAGCATTTAAATAATCAAGTTAGCTGAGAGTTATTTCAGGAAAGCATGAAATAAGTAATGACTGAAAATGGGTTCAGCCCTGGGCCCTGAATTTGTTTCGTTATAATTTCATAAGGTACAATGCAAGTAATGTATGTCAGTGTATCAGTAATTGCTTTATGCTAAACATGTCGCTTGTTTTATCTGAATCACCAGGCTTAGGAAAAGTTGAGGACAGGCTTAGAAAGGCCTTGAAAGTTCACCAACTCATTTTTCTGTCATAGTGTTTTTTGAAAAGCTGATTTTTTTTTCTCTCTCTTTCTCTGATTTCTACAAAACCACAAAGGGTAGCTCACACTCACATATCTGATATTCTATTTTTTGTCAAGGTATCCTGTTTTATTTTTTTAGATTTCCTTTCTCCACCACAAGCTTTCTATTTAAATCGGTCCCGAAGCGATTTGTAGCATCGATGACACTTCTTGTGTGCCGTTTGTCCGTGGCCGGCTGCCTACACGAATCTCTGCAGCTGTGGGAGAAATGAGTGGCAAATGTGGGGATAATTGGAGTTTTGTGCACAACATTCGCACTCCCACACTGCAGAGTATCGCGCTGACTACAGGAGGGTCAGGCAGCACCGCCTGCCTGCCTGCCTGTCTGTCGGTCTATCTCCGCCAGCTTGTCACGGCCGGTCAGGTACTTGTTGTGTCTAGAAGATGTCTGGGGGAGGGAGAGAGAGAGAGGGCAAGAAGATGGGTGAGAGAGAGAGAGAGAGAGAGAGAGAGAGAGAGAGAGAGAGAGGAGAGAGAGAGAGAGGGAGAGAGGGAGAGAGAGAGAGAGAGAGAGAGAGAGAGAGAGAGAGAGAGAGAGAGAGGGAGAGAGAGAGAGAGAGAGAGAGAGAGAGAGAGAGAGAGAGAGAGGCTAGACAGAAGGGGCGGGGAAGACTGCGAGCTCAGACTGGCCTTCAATTCAGGTCGAAACCTGAAGCGAAACTGCTTTTCCTCCCCCATCCGCCCAATTCAATTCATTTTTTACTCAATTCAAAGTTCAATAAGGCATGACAAGTAAAGCATTACTGCCCAAACAGCTTTACAAAGGATGAGGAATACAAGAAACTACACTGACCAAGACTACATACACCTTACATAGACTAGAAATACAACAAATGCAACAAAGTATATATCTAGTAATAGTCATTGTGTATGCAAACATGTATGGAATTAATACACATATTACATATTTACTAAATGGATGAGAGGCATTCTGCCAGTGGCAATATCGCAGGATATCCCCACTTCTTCTTCTCTTTGGTCACGACACAGTACTGTAACACATTAGAATTATTTTCAGCTAACCTCAGATACCTTTTATGAGTGAGTAGCCTTTTCATATATATTCAGGCCATAAAGCAAGAAATAATTATATGTCTGAAGTTATCAAAATGTTTTTTACTGTTATTATGACTACTACTATCTAAATGTTGAATGAAGCCTACTGTCCAACATCTGATTTCAGGCCTGATCTAGGTATATCAATGTGACACAACATGCAGCACCCGTCCTCCAATGCCTAAACAAACTTGATAATGGACATTTAAAAAAATGCTTGATGTGTGAATATGTGATTGCTGTGGCTGTCTAAATATTTTTTATGTGCATTGATGTTTATGGGATTCAATTCAAGGTTCAGAGTGGGGCTGCTCAATTAATTGAATTCTAATCGTGATAACGATTTCAGGGCCAAGCGATCTCAAAACAAATAAAATCGAGGGCAACAATGTTTTTGCCCTAATTATTTTCCACTGTTTGTATTGTACTTTAGATGTATACATTAGACATTTCTACAGTTTGTACATTAGACATCAAAAGAGACTTAATAATGTTTACGAAGAAAGGTATTAGGGAAAATCCAAAGGTACAAGAATGTTTTTTCGAAATGTTTTTTAATACATTTTCAATAAATGAAGCATGTTCCTGAGGAAAACAAAATAATTGTTTGAATAATCGTGATTTCAGTTTTGGCCCAAATAATCGTGATTCTAATTTTTTCCATAATCGAGCAGCCTTAGTTTAGAGGAGAGACTGCCTCCGAGGTGAAAGGACATTTTGACTGTGCTGCCTGGGAGTAAAGAGCCTAGCTAGCAGAGGGCCCTTTTCTCAGGCCGGGAGTTTCATGCCCACACCTGGCCCACTTTTTCCATGGTGGAAGAATATGCATAAATGAATCAGCAGCTAGCTCTTACAATGCCTTTTTATTACGCATAAGTTCAGGTATAATAAGAAGAATTGTTATCCTCTCTATCTGTTACCTTGGAGCAACAGATGAAAAGGCCACATTACCTATGCTGTGGAGCTTGGTTCTACGGGCTTAGAGGGCATTTGTAGTTGCAGAACGGATGGTGTGTGAGGAGGTCTGAGGGGTGAGGAGTTCCTGTAGGTACAGAGGGGCATGTCCATGAATGCACTGGTGGGTGAGGAGGAAGACCTTGTATTCAATTCTAAGTGGGACAGGGAGCCAGTGCAGGGCTTTCAGAATGGGGGTGATGTGATCATGCTTGCGCATCATCATCAAGATCATTCAGAGCGCTGTTCTGAATGTACTGTAGCCCCTCAGTGCTCTTGCCAGAGATGCCTATGGGGAGAGTGTTTCAGTAATCCAGCCTGGATGAGATGCCTATGGGGAGAGTGTTTCAGTAATCCAGCCTGGAGGATACAAAGCCGTGAATGAGCTTCTCTGCCTCTGTCAGGGTGAGTGTTGGACGGAGTTTGTCAATGTTCATAAGGTGGTAGAATGATGTCTTACAGAGGTGTCAAAGGTTAGTTCAGGGTCAGGTTTAACCCCCAAGTTGGTAACAGATGTGGAAAGGGAGTGATACGGTAGTGTATTTGTTTCATATCATTTCTCTTTATGTCTAAACAGAGGTTTGTGATCGTACCATCACTTTTGGTCAACCAGAGACTTTTTAATAATACAAAAAAACGTTCACATTACTGAGTGTCAGTAGTGTTGCTCAGATTATTATTTCTCCAGCATCATCAGAACACGTCATGCACACACAACTGATTTGATTTCTTTAAATTGAGAAGTTGCCAACACCCTTCCTGTGAGTCATTTGCAGTCGTTTACAGTCTGACACTAAAAATGTTGCATGATGGTTAGAAATTTTGTCAGACTTGTGTGAAATTTGTGAGGATGTCACAAAAATGCAACCATGTCACATGAACCCAAAAACTCGCGGGAGCAAGACGCTTACAGACAAATCTTACAGACCCTTGCAGTTGCTTCCACACAAGTGCAAGCGGCTAGC
Source organism: Coilia nasus (assembly GCA_027475355.1). Taxonomy (NCBI): domain Eukaryota; kingdom Metazoa; phylum Chordata; class Actinopteri; order Clupeiformes; family Engraulidae; genus Coilia; species Coilia nasus. Next base: position 26,482,721 of record CM050220.1, on the reverse strand, counting down.
AAACGCCTCCTTGGTGATGTCGTGGTTGGTTAAAAGTTCACTGACATCTGTGCAGGTCCATTGCTCTCCCACTCAACTTGTCATCTAAAGTGTACGTTATTTAAATCCAATTTGAAGACATATCTCTTGTTGGTATTTTTAGGTTGTTCTAATGGTTCTGATGCATGCATATGATGCTGTCAAACCCTGCCTTGTATTTTTTTAATTACAAATCTCATTTCTATTTAATTGTCCGTATTAGATACCTATTTATGGTCTTTGTTTTATGGGTTTGTTGGCTCAGTTTTCATGTGTGTGTTGTGGGGCATTTTGGGGCAACTCATTTTGTTTAAATGTAAATCCAAAATAAGAAAGACTCGACTTGAACTCTCAGTGCACCCCACTACAACCATAGACAGTAGAAGACTACAACCCCTGCCCTCCCTTATCCCGCACACAACACATGACTTGTGTGTGTCATCTGCTACGGAGATCGGGGAGGTGCTCGTTTAAGATTTGTGTTCGATGTTACCTTCCACATTTTAATGCCCACCCCTGCTGTGACCAGCAATTCTCATTGACGTATGTAGACAGATAGAACAGACGGATAGAAATTCGAACATACCTATTGTTACGTCCCAGCTAACCCTCCCGGCTCGTTGAACCCCCTTAAAGATGATAACGGAGGGTGAGAGGAGCAACAAGGTGTGTGTGTGTGTGTGTGTGTGTGTAAACCAAACTCAAAACCGAACTGGCACCTGACGAAAGTCCCCCAGGGAGATGAGGCTTACCTTGGCCTTGTCGTCAGGGGTTTTCCAGCTGCCTTCTCGGAAGAGCTCGCGCCGGTGTACAATATTCCTCCTTCCGAGGGCTGTTCAGTTTTGGTTTTAAAGTTCTTACAGTTCGTTTGTTTTTAAAATCTGAGGTGTATCCCCAGGTACTCCCGTGAACCAATATCCCAGTGTAGAAAACAGTGATGGTGCGGCTGCGTTTCCCAGCGTGGTTACAGTTAGCGACTTATTATGGTGTGGCTAGCCCACCAAACAAACAAACGCGTCGCTTTAACATTCAAAGGAAAAAAAACCTCCAATCCAGGAGACCCCTTTGCCTGCTCTGGCTGATCAGGCCAGAAGCACCCTACTCCAAAATCCAGGAGAGAAACAAACACTTAATTCCCACCGCTGTCCTTCGAGAATACTTCTCCACACGCCAAACGCCATGCACTGCCACATGCCCTCCTCCACAGAGCACACAGGTGCCCTTAATGAGGTGGTGGCAGGCCTAGCCCCACCCCCACTGAGGGACCGTCAGCTGCACAGAACTCAGTGCAACCGGTGCCAGCAAATAAAAATAAAAGAAAAAAAATGTGCTGTGTGTCATATGTACCTGGATGCATATTTACATTCGTAACACCTCCCCACCCAAACAAAAAAAAAATGCATTTTTTTTTTTTTACACAAACTCACTATATCATATTACATTCCTCATTCTGTGCAAGTCAGTCCTTAAGTTAGCCATAACTGAGTCAATAACAAGAAACCAAAAGTAATTATTGCTTCCTTCAACCTGCTCCTACCCTCGACAGGGCGTCAGCAATTACGTTGTTCTTTCCTGCAATGTGCTCTATCGCAAGATTATATGGCTGCAGAACTAGACCCCAACGAAAGATTCTCTGATTCATTTTGAATTTCTCCAAAAAGGTGAGTGGATTATGATCTGTATAAACTTTTACTTCTTGCACACCATTTGACACATAGATTTCAAAATGTTGAATAGCTAAAACTAAAGCTAAAGCCTCCTTCTCCACTGTAGAATACATTCGCTGGTGCCTGTTTAACTTTTTTGAAAAGTAGGCAACGGGTCTGTCTACACCTAAACAATCCTCCTGTAGGAGTACAGCTCCTACGCCCACATCACATGCATCAACTGCTAACTTAAAAGGCACAGCAAAATTTGGTGCTACTAAGACTGGTTCACTGCATAGAATGGCTTTAAGCTGATCAAAAGCAACTTGACATGAAACTGACCACTCAAACTTAACAGATTTTCTCAGTAGGTCAGTCAAAGGTCTAGTGACTACAGCAAAATTGGGGACAAATTTGCGGTAGAAACCACACATTCCTAAAACCCTCATAAGTTCCCTGCGGTTACGTGGTGCAGGTAACTCAGAGATAGCCTGTATCTTTGCTGCCCGAGGCCGGACTTCACCTCGTCCCACGACATGACCCAGGTAGACAATACATGCCTTACCAATTTCGCTCTTTGGCAAATTGATGACCAGCCTTGCCTTCTCTAGCCTCTCAAAGAAATTCTCCAGATCTGCAACATGTTGTTCCCATGTATCTGCATAACAAACCACATCATCTATGTACACTGTACAGTTCCGTAAGCCCTCCGTAATCTGATTCATGAGCCTCTGGAAAGAAGCAGGTGCGTTCTTAACCCCAAAAGGGAACACTTTAAACTGATACAAGCCATCAGCTGTACAAAACGCAGAGACCTCTTTTGCTCGTGCTGACAAAGGAACCTGCCAGTACCCTTTTAAAAGATCAAATTTTGTAACAAACTTGGCTGTACCAATTCGATCAATACAATCTTCTATCCTGGGTATAGGAAAAGAATCAGCTCGGGTTACGGCATTAACTTTACGGTAATCAACGCATAGTCTGATTGAACCGTCTGGCTTTGAAACAGGAACTATAGGTGAGCTCCACTCACTCATACTAGGTTCAATGATGTCATGCTTCAACATGTACTCTATCTCCTGCCTTATCATGGACAGTCTATGTGGATTTACTCTGTAGGGATGCTGCTTTACTGGCACTGCACTACCTACGTCAACATCATGCACTACCACAGATGTCAATCCTGGAGCATCTGAGAAAAGACTAGAGAATCTTCTCAAGAGCTTGGTAATGTCATCTGCCTGCTGAGGTGTTAGATGTCCTAAAAACTGGTCAAGATTTGACAACACCACACTGTTCGACAACCTGACTTCCATAGGAGCCATCTCACTGGGGTCTGCCTCCTCAGACTCATCCATGTGGACAACACACACTGAACTGACTGTGACTGGACCTCGTTCATAATACCTTTTGAGCATGTTTATGTGGCACAACCGAGTAGACTTCCTCCTATCAGGCGTGTTCACAACATAGTTAACGTCACTTAGCTTCTCTTTGATGGTATAGGGACCGCTAAAGTGGGCTTGCAGGGGATCACCCCTCACTGGCAACAGCACCAACACTTTATCACCTACCTCAAAGCTCCTAGTGACAGCCTTCCGATCAAAGCGATCTTTCATTTTCCTCTGAGCTGACTGCAAATGACTCTTAGCCACAGCACATGCTGACCTGAGACGCTCTTTAAACTCAGACACATAATCCAGCACATTGTCCTCAACAGCTTCAGCTAAAAACTTCTCTTTGACTAGTTTTAACGGACCTCTCACCTCATGTCCATACACTAACTCAAAAGGACTAAATCCAGTTGACTCACACACTGAATCCCTAATGGCGAACAACAAAAATGGAATACTTTTGTCCCACTCCTCTGCTTGCCCGAGACAATAAGCCCTAATCATTGATTTTAAAGTCTGGTGATGCCTTTCCAATGCTCCCTGCGATTGCGGGTGATAGGTGGAAGACTTAAAATGTTTCACCCCCAACTCTCGCATCACAGCCTGAAAAAACCCCAGACATGAAATTTGAGCCCTGATCTGACTGTATCTCTCTAGGCAATCCAACCTGTGTGAAAAACTTTAAAAGACAATCTAAAACTGACTTGGCGCTAATGTTGCGTAGTGGAAAAGCTTCAAGAAAACGTGTATACACATCCATTACAGTCAACAAATACTGATGTCCACGCTTCGTTCTAGGTAATGGGCCAACGCAGTCTGTTAACACACGACTAAATGGCTCTCCAAATGCTGGAATTGGAACCAGCGGGGCTGGAGGGATAACCTGATTCGCCTTTCCTCCCAACTGACACTCATGACAAGTTCTACAAAATTCAACAACATCTTTACGCAAGTTTGGCCAATAGAAATGTCTCAGTAGTCTGGCTTTCGTCTTATTAATGCCCAGATGGCCTGAAGTTGGAATTTCATGAGCTAATCTCAAAATCTCATCTCTATAACAGGGAGGAAGAACAAGCTGATGGTAAACTCTCCACTCCTCTGCTGCAGAACACTCAGGATCCCTCCATTTTCTCATTAGGACATCATGCAGCATATAAAAACCTACTGCCTCTCCTGACAGGTCCTCAACACTACCTGCTTCACTCTGCATGTCACTAATGATAGGATCAGCTCTCTGCTCTCTGATCAGATCCTCACGAGTAAACTTTTGGTCACCTGTAGTGTCCTGTGCAAAGAAAGTATCTGCAAGTATTACCCCTAACTCAGACGGTTCTTCCTCTACCTCCTTAGGCACAACCTGGTTGTTCGCTTGAGACCGAGTCAGTACCCCTGTGGGGAAAACTGTAGGAAACTCCTGCTGTAACGCCTCAGTTTCTGGAGACTCCACAGGAACCTTAGAAACCAATGGAGTGACACAAACCTTTTCACCAGCTAAATCATTACCGAGCACAAATGTGACTCCAGGAATAGGTAGACTGGCCAACACTCCCACTGTAACTACTCCAGTAACCAAAGACGACTGTAAATGAACTTCATGAAGAGGGATAGCTCTAAACTCACCTGCCTCACTGTTCACACCCTGAATGAGAGCACATACATTTAGTGAGCTAGACAGAGGAAGGACGTTCCTGTCTGCTACCCACAGAGACTGGGCTGCCCCTGTATCTCTTAACAAAACTATAGGGTGTTCCTCCCCACCTACAGTGACTAAACCATTAGAGAGAAACCCCTTATACATCCCCAAAACCTCACTGGTCTCAAAGGGACTTGGATTATCCTGCACTGTGTCTGCCACAAACATATTAACTTTAGCATTTTCCTTTGCCTTTGCGCTTATTCAAGAAGATGTAACATTCTGCCTTTTTATGACCCTTTTTCCCACAGTAAAAACACATAAGGTCTTCTGTGCGCCTGGAACCTTGCTGTGAGTCAGCTCTAGCTGGTTTAGGCACCCCTGAGGACTTTAGGGAGCCATTTTCTGGCCCCCTGACCACCTGGGGCTTAAAAACATTGGGCCTATAGGTACCCCTTGAAGTGAACTGATGGGTGAGTTCAAAATCATTTGCCATTACAGCAGCTTTCTTAATATCCTCAACCTTTTGATCTTCAAGATAATTCTTAACTTCAAACGGTACACTATTTTTGTAATCCTCCAAGAGAATGAGCTGTTTCAACCTATCATAATCCTGCCCTATGTTCTTAGAACGAACCCACTTATCAAAAGCAATTTCCTTCTCTCTAGCATATTCTATATGCGTCTGATCTATCCTCTTTTTGAGATTGCGGAAACGTTGCCTGTAGACCTCTGGGGAAAACTCATATGCAGACAGGACAGCAGCCTTGACATCATCATAAGATGCAGACTGAGTGGCATCAAGCGCAGCATAAACCTCTAAAGCTCTTCCTGTAAACACACCTTGAACAAGAAGAGGCCATTTGTCTTGTGGCCATTTCAAACTCCTTGCTAGCTTTTCAAATGACAAAAAGAAAACGTCAACTTCCTTCTCACTAAACTGAGGGACTAACCGAATATTTCTGCTCAGATCAAAACCTCTTTCTGCCTCCATATTGGCCATTTTCCGTTCTTCTAATTTCAACTTTATCCTCTCCTGCTCAATGTCTTGCTGACGCAGCTCAAATTCGCATCTCATTCGATCTCTATCGAGCTCCAGCATTGCCGCCTCCTGAGCCGCCCGCTGCCTGATGCGTTCTTTTTCTACTTCTAATTTTGCCAGTTGCAATTCAACATTCGTTGTATCTTTATCACTATGAGGAGATTCAGAAGAAACTTTCGCTGAAAGTAGTTCAACAAGATCGATTTTCCTGATATCAGCTGAACATTCTACTTGTAAATGTTCCGCGACTTTTCGCAGTTCCTCTTTCCTTAACTGATACCAATCTCGCATACGCAGAATTCGACCCTCGCCGAGAAATTGTTGCGCATCAAACTCTTTTTCTCAGCATCTCTCTCTCAGCATCAAAGCACTGTAAAGCTAACAAACATTCAGACTTTTAGGACTGCACACAATGAGCAATGCAAACTCTTTTAAACTAATATACAAAAATGCAAAACAAACGTCAATAAAACCGTTCACAGATTTAGGTTAGCTAATAAGGATAGCCTAACTCCACCAAATGCTGATCAGCTAAACCAATGTTTGCTAATTAGCTAGTCTAACTTCGCTAACCTACGTTCATATCCCGGACCTGAGCACCCATTTGTTACGTCCCAGCTAACCCTCCCGGCTCGTTGAACCCCCTTAAAGATGATAACGGAGGGTGAGAGGAGCGACAAGGTGTGTGTGTGTGTGTGTGTGTAAACCAAACTCAAAACCGAACTGGCACCTGACGAAAGTCCCCCAGGGAGATGAGGCTTACCTTGGCCTTGTCGTCAGGGGTTTTCCAGCTGCCTTCTCGGAAGAGCTCGCGCCGGTGTACAATATTCCTCCTTCCAAGGGCTGTTCAGTTTTGGTTTTAAAGTTCTTACAGTTCGTTTGTTTTTAAAATCTGAGGTGTATCCCCAGGTACTCCCGTGAACCAATATCCCAGGGTAGAAAACAGTGATGGTGCGGCTGCGTTTCCCAGCGTGGTTACAGTTAGCGACTTATTATGGTGTGGCTAGCCCACCAAACAAACAAACGCGTCGCTTTAACATTCAAAGGAAAAAAAACCTCCAATCCAGGAGACCCCTTTGCCTGCTCTGGCTGATCAGGCCAGAAGCACCCTACTCCAAAATCCAGGAGAGAAACAAACACTTAATTCCCACCGCTGTCCTTCGAGAATACTTCTCCACACGCCAAACGCCATGCACTGCCACATGCCCTCCTCCACAGAGCACACAGGTGCCCTTAATGAGGTGGTGGTAGGCCTAGCCCCACCCCCACTGAGGGACCGTCAGCTGCACAGAACTCAGTGCAACCGGTGCCAGCAAATAAAAATAAAAGAAAAAAAATGTGCTGTGTGTCATATGTACCTGGATGCATATTTACATTCGTAACACTATGGACACAAAGTGAATGGGAGTGTGAGGGACCTGGTTGGGCACCTCAATAGCAAGATGGCAGCAGACTGGAAGAAGTGTGTGAAGAGTACGACAGAGACCTCCAACAGTCCAATATATGTCAAAAGTGTTGCTTCATCACACAAAAATAAATAAATAAATAAAAAAAAACGTGGAAGTCTTGCGCACAAAAAAAATAACCAAACCAAAATACTAGTTTAAATGCAATACTGAACACAAAAACAAATTCTTACAAAAACAAAATGTCTAATAGTACAAGGCAACAACACTGCTTCAAACATACTGCTTTTCTCTCTGGTCACCAGCAGCACCTTCTGCTATAGCCTACTCTCCAACTGTGAAATGAGGCACCCCTTAAATACACAGTTCACTTGGGGGAAATAGGACAAATCATTACCTCCAATAATCCACTGGACCACACCACAGCCGTAGGGAAGCTACACACACATTTACCCACAACTCAAGACATAATTAACACATACACACCAATAACACTACCCATAAATACACCAGAAGCATCATGCAAGACATTATTTACACATTGGTGACACACAATACACAACAAATCCACATCATCAAAATAACCACATTTTAAACACCCCTCTACCATGTTCCACACACCCAAGATCACAACGAGTGGAGAAATACTGCCACCGTAGCAGTGCGTGCTCCCGTATAGCAACAGCTTAATGTGTTAGCGGGAATGGAGGAGGCATGTGAGTATGGCGGTTTTGTTTGAATGAACCAGGGATTTAAACAATAATACTTAGTAAATGGGACATGAGACAGAGGGTACCTCACTACATGCCAATGATGTTAACAATAAATGTTCTAAACAGTATTATTCGTGTTCTGACTGGTTTGTTTAGTTATCTGTGAGCATCGCTGTTTAACAGTAAGGGCGTTTACCACGCCCGCACTTTCGTGTTCGTTATACCTGAGAACATTGCGTTAAGAAAACACATGGCCTACTTGAAGGCTCTCTGCTCAGGTAAGTAGCAAGTTTTGATCCTGCAAACCATGTTTGGGAAACGTGGGGACATGTTACGTGTGTGTGCGCAGGTGCACAATGTCTCTCCTGCTCGCTCCATGCCTCCTGGTGCTAGCGAGGCCCCCACAGTTCCCCACAATCAAACAAGCAGTTCAGTCTTTAAAAACAGTGAGATGGTGAGACGGCAAAGTCCACATTCTCACAGGAAGCAAATAATCATATATATATTATTATCATTATTATGTATTGAATGCATAAGAAATACTGCCAAATTCCATGAAACCGGAATAAGTAAAAAAAATACCACATAGAAGAGGGACTGTCTACCTAACTCAGTGAAAAAAAGAAAAGACTGTCAAATAATTACAACTTGACTAAGGTTGGTTTATTAATATGATATGAACAAATGCAGGGAAGGTAGAGAGCACACAGAAGCTAAATAATTTCAGAAATCTGTATTTGATGAAGATGTCGAAGCAATATAGGCCATACAAAACAGTCAAACACAATATGAGCAAAAGTACCTCTTAGGATTGACAGAAATATCTTACAGGACCAGAAGGTCGACAGCAAAACTGAACAAAACGCCCACACACAGTGTAATAGACTTGCCATATTAATTTTATTACAGTGTTTCAGTTCACAGACCATGGTCAGGTTACATTATAAAGTGCAGATTCTGTAGCATAGAGTGCTCTGCAGACTATTTGTTTAAGTGCTTCTCCCTACCGCACTGAGGCTTGCTGATGTGGGGTAATAGGAGGTGTACTGCACTGGCTGCCTTAGCATGTGGCTAGCGCTTTAGCAGTATCCACGCGACTGATATCTGGTCATCTTCTCTTTCTGTATTTCCCTCTCTCTTTTTCTTCTAGTCTCTCTTTCTTTTTTCTCTCTGACTCTTTATCGCTCTTGCCCCCTGTCTCTCACACTCTTTTTCTCACACTTTTTTCTCTCACACCCTAACTTCACTTTCTTCGTTACTTACACTCTTCCTCTCTTTCACACACTAATTTGTCTAATAAACTGATATGTCTTTTTCTTTCCTTTTTTTCTGTGTCTGTATTATAGTAACTTTCTGTCGGCCTGTGCCCTCTCTCACACTCACCCTTGCGTAACCCCTGTCTTTCTTTCTTTCTCTCTCCTGACAGAGTCAGATGTGGCACGGTTTCTATCTGAATTTCCTCTCTCACAATCTTTTGCTCTTGTTCAACCCCTCTTTTTTGTTTTCCTCTCTCTCTTCTGACAGAGTCAGACGTGGCAGACTTTGACGGGCGAAGCTCGTTGCTCTACCGGTTCAACCAGAAGTCCATGAGCACGGTGAAGGACGTGATCTCGCTGAAGTTCAAGAGCCAGAGAGCGGATGGTGTGCTGGTGCATGGCGAGGGACAGCGTGGAGACTTCATTACTCTGGAATTACACAAGGGAACACTGGCACTGCACCTCAACCTGGGTAAGCGGGCCCACTCACGCATGCACACACACACACACACACACACACACACACACACACACACACACACACACACACACATACACTGGTGCATGCTGAGGGACAGCAGGCAGACTTCATCATTCTGAAGCTACACAAGATAATAATTACAAGGTACCTTAACCTGGGGGAGCTAGCCCACGCACGCACACACACACACACACACAATCACATGCACACACAAACAAACACACACACACACACACACACACGCACACGCACAAAAAATACACAATCCCATACACACACATGCACACACAAACAAACACACAATCCCACACACACACACACACACACACACACACACACACACACACACACATTCACATGCACATGCACACACACACACACACACACACACACAAAAAATACACAATCCCACACACACACACACACATGCACACACAAAGAAACACACAATCCCACACACACACACACACACACACACACACACACACACACACACACACTCACATGCACACACAAACAAACACACAAACCCACACACATACACAGAGGTCTTGTACCTCAGACTCGATGAGTCAGTTTGACTGTCTGCATGGACTGTCTGCGCTCCCACACACACACACACACACACACACACACACACACACACACACACACACACACACACACACACACTCACACACATAACAGCTTTGATGTAAACTGTCTAGGCAGCAGAGCTTGCCCAGAGCCTTCTGCAGGTGGCCTGTTCCTATCTCATGATCCATGACATAATTAGCTTCTTTTCTTGGTGGGATGGGGGGAATCTTGCAATAGTTTAAATAACTCCACTCCCTGCAGCTGGCCTCAGGACTATGCATGGCAGGGGCATCCTACTCCCTAAGCCAAGACCAAACCTGGCTGCCTACTTTGTGGGCTTTGGCTAGGTGGAGCGGCATAGCCAAGGTTAATACTATTTATTTGAAGGGCTACAGTTGTGGACTCTCATCAGCCGTATTCACATTGAAGTGTTCTCTGCTGCTGTCGCTATCTCCCTGATGGTGTTCTTTAATTTGTGTGGGTTCCACAACGATTTTTTGTAGGCAGCCCACTTCAATGGGAAATAGGACTGCGTACCAAGCCTTGGCAAGAGCCTTGTCAACCAAGACTTCGTACTTCTCTTTTTTTCAGTTGGTGAGAAATAGTGAGCCTGTCCTCCCAGGGTACAGTGAGTTCAGCCCTTAGAATTATGTTTTTGCTCTTGAATAACCGGATCTTGTGTGGCCTGAGTGACATTACAGCTACGTTATCCGGTGGTAGTGGGTTCATTGCAGCCTCAAGCAGTACCACAGATATGTTGATGCCCTTCTCAAGTCTTCGCTACTTAGTGGTGAAGTCTCCTACATCAAACCTCATGTTCAGTGAATCCATGTGTGACATCACAAGCTTGGTTACCTCAGGTGGAACTTGAGGTGACCCATGCTTTCTGGATCAACTGGTGAGGGAAACTTGGGTAGGCCTTGGCGAGATCTAACCATGTGACCGAGAGGGTGTTGTTATTGCTTCCTTGATTATTTGGTTGATTACTGATGTATGTTCCAAACATCCAGAGTATCCTGGAATTCCCCCTTTTTTGAATGCCTTTGAATGCCTGTGTCAATGTACTTACTTGACAAGTAGGTGACAGGACGGATATTGCCAGATATTGCAAGCATGCCTTTCTGTCCACAGACAGCGGAGGTGGTTGAGGAAGTCTTCATTTCACCTGGTAATGAATCATTTATAAATCATCAGATTGTCTCACCCTTTTGAAGCTGGATTAGATGTTTACGCACCTCTGCGTATAGCTCATGTAAGGCTGCCTTCTCCCCAACTTCTGTGCCTCCCCACCTCTTTTTGAGGGACCTGAGTTCTTTATGCAAAATCTGTGATCTGCCCTTGCCTCCTTCTTGGTCCTGCGTATGGCTTGGCTGTATGGCTTGGACCTGCCTCTCGCCATGCCTGGTACACAACTTGCGTCATGGACTCCATTTTCTTAGATGTGTCCCTTCAGTATGTTGTCCACAGTGATACACAGATCTTTATCCAGTTTTTGCCACCTAGGAACAGTTGCTGTTTCCTCTAAAAGCCCTCAATTCTTTCATATTCACCCTTTCTTCTTGTGCTCTGGGCAGGTTCAGCAGACAGGTCTGATGCACTGTGGTTTGTATCCTGGCCCTGGCCCTCCGCTGACTGACAAGCGATGTGATTGTTCTATGAGTAGCAGCGGGTGCTTTGTGTTGCTGCGGTTGCTTTTTGGACATGGTCTTTCCTTGGTGAATCTTCACGCCACACACACACACACACACGCACACACACACACACGCACACACACACACACACACACACACACACACACAGTTGCAGGATGGTGAGTAAAGAGTGTCCTGAGAGTGTATGAGCTGGGGGATGTAGGGCTATGGTGAGTATATGGAGCGGTGATGGCTTGTCTGGGCACACGCGCACACACACACACACACACACACACACACACACACACACACACACACACACACACACAAAACACACACACACACACACACACCACACACACCACACACACACACACACACACAATGTGTACACTCAGGGTGTGTAGTGTGGTGACAGCTCATCTGGACTCTGCTTCATTAGTTCTTTTACCATCCACTCCAGTCCCCTGACCTGTCAAGCTCTCCTGTAACGCAGTCCAACCATCCTCTCCTCTCTGGCTGTCTCTCCCTTTTTTATCCTCTCCCTCTCTCTCTCTCTCTCTCTTCTCTCGCTTTCTCTCTCTCTCTCTCTCTCTCTCTCTCTGTCCATCTTTCTGTCTTTCTCTCTATTTTTGTCATTCTCTCTTCCTCTCTCTCTCTCTCTTTCTCTCTCTCTGTTCATCTTCCTGTCTTTCTCTCTATTTTTGTCATTCTCTCTTCCTCTCTCTCTCTCTGTCCACCTTTCTGTCTTTCTCTATCTTTGTCTTTCTCTCTTCCCCTCTCTTCTCTCTCTCTCTCTCTCTCTCTCTCTCTCTCTCTCTCTCTCTCTCTCTCTCTCTCTCTCTTCTCTAACCCAACTTAACAACATTCTCATCTTCTTTCAGACTGCCTCATTACTCCTCTTCTAATCTCACAGCTTTCTCTGTTTCTGTCTCTCTCACTCTCTCTCTCTCACTCTCGTCCTCTCTTTTTTGGTCTCTCTCTCCTCTATTCTTCAGATTTTCTTTCTCTCATTCTTTGTTCCTCTCTCTTTTTATTTTTCCCATCTCTGTCACTCTCTCATTCTCCCTTTCTTTCTCCCTTTTCCTCTCCTCCAATGCAACGTAACCACATCCTTCTGTCTCTGGCTGTCTGGCCGTCTCCGTCTTTCCTTTTTTTATCTCACTCCCACCCCTTCTTATTTTTCACTCTCTCTCCGTCTCTCTCCGTCTCTCCCTTTGCATGTCTGCCTCTCATTTATTCTCCTCATCCTTCCATTTTTTGTCTCTTTCTTGAAATGTGTTTTCATGGCCGCGCATTCTGTTGGCTTTTTATTTCATATTTTTTTAGTTCTCAGCTCAATTATCCACAGTTTATTTTCTGATGTAATAAAGTGCTCTTGTAAAATTAAACTCATTCTCTCTCAAGCCCTTACCTCCTCTGTGCCTCTCTTATCAGCAAGGCACTTTTCAGGTTCTTAAAATGCTCTTGCTTCCCCCCTCTCATCCCTCTCTCTTTGGTACTGTATGTGTTGCCCTTCTCTCTCTATTCTCTGATCATGTGTTTTGTATTCCCTCCTCTTTCTCTTATTTTTCATCATTTTCTCTCCTATTTTCTTTACTCTCGCCCACACCTGCTTACCACCTACTCTTTCTCTCTCTCTCTCTCTCTCTCTCTCTCTCTCTCTCTCTCTCTCTCTCTCTCTCTCTCTCTCTCTCTCTCATTCACCATAATTCCCCTCTTTATCCTCGCTCTTTCCCTCTTATCCTCTCTACTTCTCTCCTCTCTCTCTTGGGCTGTAAATGCATTTAAACATCTTTTACTGAGCGCACAAGAGCAGAGTAAACACTCCACAGATAAAACAGAAACACAGTATTCCACAGGTAGAACTAGAGCACATAAACATCACCCAGAATGAACTCTAGCAAGGGGACCTACATGCTGTGCTGTGCTGCCAGCCTGTGTGAACGGAATGGAATATTGCAAAGAGGAGTGGTAACACTTTATTTGAAGATGTCTACATACCAATGACATGAACATGTTTTAAACATGGCATGACTCATATTGGATGACACTATATTCATGCTTATGACTGTTGCCATTAAGTGTCATTTGGTTTTTGCAGCATTCAGTTGATATTTTTGTAGACATAGACATTGAATGACACTGAATAACAACAACGACCACATGAATTAAGTGTCATTAATGTACATTAATGATATGTGTTATGTCATGTTTATAAAGGGCTCACGTCACACTTATGCTTCAGCTTCAAATAAAAAGAAAAAAGAAAAAGAAAAGAAAAATGAGGGGGGAAATTAAGGCAGCAGAATATTTAAAAAATATTAGTTGCAAACACACAAGTATTAAAAGGGTGGGTTATTTTAACAAGATGGATAATTAACCTTGCCTCTCTCCCTTCTCCCTCTCTCTCTCTTTCTTACTCTCCTTCTCTCTCTCTTCCTCTCTCTCTTCCTCTCTTTCTCTCACTGTCACTCTCTCTGTCTCACTCTAGATGATGCAAAGCTGCACCCCAGCAGTGGTCACGTCTCCATGACGGTGGGCACTCTGCTGGATGACCAGCACTGGCACTCGGTCCTGATCGAGCGCTTCAACAAGCAGATCAATGTGACGGTGGACCGGCAGACCCGACACGTGCGCAGCCGAGGGGTTGCCGACTCTCTGGAGGTGGACTATGAGGTGAGTCACCAGGGCGGATGCCACACACACACAAGCGCGCACACACACACACACACACACACACACAGAAAGAGAGAGAGAGAAAAGCATTTATAGTTATTAATTAATTTGAATAGCTGTACTGTAATTACTGTTCCTATTCTTATTGCACTAATAATGATTTAAGTAAGCTGAAATGGCCTTATATTACAGCAAGAGGTCTAATTTTCTTTTAAAGGGTATGGAATGATATGACAGTAGCCAAAGTAAAGGTCACAATGAAGTAAAATGGTTCATTTTAAAAAAATCCATGAATGGTCCCTGGGCCCAGTTGCACAAAACACCTTAAGTGATTTACCTTAAGTATGACAGTTAAGGGCTAATTTTTCCTTAGGTAAGGGATTCTCTTAAGAGCTTTGTACAATATTATCGCTGAAATTTTATCCTTAGTTAAGGAAAAACATTAAGGAATTTGCAGCGTTAAAAGAGATTTTACCGCAGTAACGTTCTACAGTTTTCACGGAGATTGGTTGATTGCTAGTTAATAGCAATTCTATCTAAATTATTGCATAACGTTATTATACCAGCATTAGCTAAATCAACATTAAATAGTGACAGTATGTCCATCTAGCAACCCACCAAACACAATAAAGCTGAATGATATTACTATCTTACCTTAAAAATTGCTGAAGATTATGAATGTAGATAATGTAAGTAGGCTTATGTAGACATGAACTGAACAATTCTAGGAAAAAGGGTATTTGCTAACAGTCCACCAAAACCAGGTTTCGGTTAGTTTGTTTAGCAGTTTTGCTTAGCAAACAGAAACACCACAAGCCATTACCAACTAAAAATGTGCTACGTGTAAATAACACAATCCCCCACCTCTAATATTCTTTAAAAGAATAAGCATATTAAATGCGCCAGGTTTTAAGTTTTTTACGTTAGAAGTTTATTTTCTTTTTTATAACTGCCAGAGGCAAGGTTAAGGTACCTTAGATGCTCCCTCTTATTTTGATTGCTAAGGTGTTTTGTGCAGCGGTTTGAAGAATTCCTGAGTATATGGCCAATGTAAGGACAGAACCTTAAATATTTAGAGAACATCCTTAGGGAAACCTTAAGGAGGATACTTGTGGGAGTTTGTGCAACCGACCTAATTTTAAAGAGACCTCAAATCAGATAAAAGGGAAAATCTTAACTTGGTGTTTTGTGCAACCAAGCCCTGATTCCCTCGTGTCATTTCATGTGCATCCCCCTGTGTTTGTTTTACAAAGCTCAGCTTCGGAGGAATCCCCCTGCCCGGCAAACCGGGAACATTCCTGAGGAAGAACTTCCACGGCTGCATGGAGAACCTCTATTACAACGGAGTCAACATCATTGACCTGGCCAAGCGGCGGAAGCCACAGATCTACAGCGTGGTAAGCGCCCTCGCTTTGCTTCTAATGGCCTCCGCCGATCCAGCCAGTTAAGGAGATGAAATAAGAAAAATTACCTCCGGCAAAAGTGAATTAGCAGAGCTGTGTCGCTGTGTTGCTGTGTGTGTGTGAGTATGTGTGTGTGCTTGTGTGTGTGTGTGCTTGTGCGTGTGTGTGCGTATGTGTCGCTTTGTGTGTGTGTGCGCACGGATGTGCGTGTGGGTGGGTGTACTGTATGTGTGTGTGTGTGTGTGTGTGTGTGTGTGTGTGTGTGTGTGGGCAGGTGTGTGTGTAAGTGTGTTAGCGGGCCTATGTCATCCTTTGCATAATAGATTGCCTCGGTGACATGAATATTTAGTATCTCCTCTAAGTGGGTCTGGTGGAAAGCTGCCAGCGGCACCTCAGCGCAGCAAAGGGAGGGGAGAGGGGGGAAGAGGAGCACGGTATGCAGAAGCAAGTGAAGAAGAGAGAGAGAAAGAAGGAGGGATAGAGGGAGGGAAGGACAGAGAGAACAAATCAAATTGTGATGAATGCATTATCAAACATGAGTGCACATCCTCCCCTCCCTATACCGTCTACATGCAAAATGAAATGACTCTCTCTCTCTCTCGCTTTCTGTCTCTCTCTCTCTTTTTCTCTCTCTCTTTCTCCAGCTCTCCCTCTCTCTCTCTTTTTTTTTCCTCATTCTCATTCTCATTCTCATTCTAAAGTTCTCTCTCATTTTTACTATATTCTCGGTCATAAACCATTCTGATGGGCATGGGCTTACTGAGGTATGCTGAGCTACACCTGCGTGCGTGTGTGTGTGTGTGTGTGTGTGTGTGTGTGTGTGTGTGTGCACGTGTGTCTTTGTGTGTGTGTCTTTGTGTGTGTGTCTTTGTGTGTGTGTCTGTGCATATATATGTGTGTGTGTGTCTGTGTCTCTGTGTGTGGGAGTGTGCATATATCTGCGCATGTGTGTCTGCAGATGTGTGTGTGTGTTTGTGTGTGTGTGTGTCTGTGTGTGGGTGTGTGAGTGTGCATATATCTGTGCATGTGTGTCTGCAGATGTGTGTGTGTGTGTTTGTGTCTTTCTCTGTGTGTGTGGGTGTGTGTATGTGCATATATCTGCGCATGTGTGTCTGCACGTGTGCGTGTGTGTGTGTGTGTGTGTGTGTGTGTGTCTGTGTGTGTGGGTGTGTGAGTGTGCATATATATCTGCATATGTGTGTCTGCAGATGTGTGTCTGTGTCTGACTGTGTCTTTCTGTGTGTGTGTGTGTGTGTGTGTGTGTGTGTGTGTGTGTGTGTGTGTATGTGCATATATCAATGCATGTGTGTCTGCACGTTTGTGTGTGTGTTTAGGCCCGCCTGAGTCACACTGTGGGATAGATGTGTGTGTGTGCTGTCACATCTGTGCAAGCCATTAATCCAAATTGGGTGCTGTGCTCAGAGCAATGCGCAACAATATGCACACTCTTATTCCTCATGTGCCTGCACAAATTTTTCAGAAATCATGTTAATGTCTGGCTGTTTGGGTGTGTGCGTTATTGTATGCACAGTATGTGTGTGTGTGTGTGTGTGTGTGTGTGTGTGTGTGTGTGTGTGTGTGTGTGTGTGTGTGTGTGTGTGTGTGTGTGTGTGTGTGTGCAGTATATGTCAGCCTGTAAGTTTGTGTGTGTGCATGTGTGAGAAAGAAAGTCTTGTGGCTGATTGGGAAGTGTGGGTGGGTAAGACAAGAATTGCATTTTTGCCCAGCACAGACAAAGTGGGAGAAGTTTTTTTTTCCCCAGTCACCACCTGTTTTTTCCTCACTCTCTTTCGTACACCCTCATTCCATTTCTTTACCGCCCCCTCCTTCTCTCTCTCTCTCTCTTTCTCTTTCTCTCTCTCTCTCTCTCTCTCTCTCTCTCTCTCTCTCTCTCTCTCTCTCTCTCTCTCTCTCTCTCTCCTGTTTCTCTCTCCCCCTCCCTCTCTGTCTCTCTCTGCACCACTCTCTTCCTCACTCTATCTATCTGTTCTTCTCTCTGTCTGTCTGTCTCTCTCCCTTTCTCTCTCTATCTATCTCTTCTTCTCTCTGTCTCTCTGTCTGTCTCTCTGGTTGGCCCGGCTCTTAGGAGTCTGCCAGTGGCCAATTAGTGACAGGCAGTGAGGCGTGTCATCTCAAATGGAGTCTGTTCTGTGTGTGTGAACGTGGGGAACGGAAGCGGAGCAGATAGGCTGACAGACAGGCAAGCACACACACACACACACACACACACACACGTACACACACAGAGACACATGCATACACTGGCATACGCACACTCATTGACAGACACTGCCATACACACACACACACATACGCGCGCAGGCACACACAAACTCAGACACACACACACACACACACACACACACACACACACACTGAGCAGACATAATGTCTGAGTGATGGGAAATGAGAAGAGAAATGAAAACATCACCATCCTCTCTGCCACAGGTGGGCGAGTGGATTAAGTCATATTTCTTCCTCCAGACTCTCCCTTTGTTTTCGATGTGTATTTCCCCATTACACTCCAAATAGCGTAGTGCTGTGACTGGAGTTGGAGATGGGCGCATCATATCTCAAACATCCACGCCCATCTCTGCAACACCTTGACAAGCCATGTATTATTAAGTATATGTATATTAAGTATTATTGTATATTGAATACAATAATAACAGGAGCAATAACAACAACAGCAAATATTAAAATTCATCTTCTTGCCCTTTTAACATCTTACAACATTTCAGAAATCACAATTTAACATCAGCAACACTGTGGCATCATATATGCCAAATCTGACAGGAATTTGATTACCTGTCTAGGAGGAGTATGTTAAAATTCATCATGTGTCCAAATGTGTATAACCCCAATTACCTCATTTTCTGTTGGGCATGGCTAATGCAGTGTATATACGAAAGTCAGCCACTTTGGTGACCCCAACACACCTACCAAATTTGGTGAGTATAGCTGAAAATAAATATATGCCAGCCACAGTGCTCTAAGACATAAGGGGGCGCTCTGGAGTCTCTGGGCCACACCCACAGCCGTAGCCTGCACCTCCGGTGCTCGAGCCGTAATAATAAAAGCACAAGAAATATCAATAATTACTACAAATATGAATCATGTCACTGCATCATGTCACTGCTGTAGCTGGGTTGGAGATGGGTGCATTACATCTCAAACATTCATGCCTATTTCTGCAACACTTTGATGAGCCATGTAATAACATTGAACAAGGTAATAATAATAACAACAACATCAACAATAGCACAAGAAATATCAGTAATTAGTAAAAACATTCACTGTCACATGTCACTGCATGTTTTAAGTCTTTGTTTGTGACAAATAAAAATGTGCTATGTATATGTATATTTACCTGGTGCTCTTTTCATGTCACAGCCTTTAAGCTATTTTTAAGCATTAAAGGCCTTCGTGTTGTTTTTTTTTTACATTTTTGTCTTCAAACAAGACCACTGCAAATGAAGGGAAAAGAAAGCAAAACTCTGTGGCTCTATAATGTCCTCAGCGCCATAATTAGTTTAGACCTCCTATAGGCTTTTGGCAGCATGTGGGAGCTGTGGAAAATAAGGTGCATGTTGCCATGTGACTGGCACACAACTTGATGGCTGTTAGATCTTTACATCCCCTCCCATGAGGGAGTCCTCCTACGCAACCAGGTGCACTGTTAGCGGTGATGCTGGGCACACACACACACACACACACACACACACACACACACACACATATATATATACACACACACAAGGAGGTTGAACAGTGAGGGGGGAAGGTGAAAAGTGGTGCTGGGTATACACACACTTACACACACACACACACACACACACACACACACTTACACACACACACACACACACACACACACAGACACACACACACACACACACACACACACACATACACACACACACGCACACACATGCACACACACCACCAGAGGAGCTTGTGTTATGAGGGTCAGGGTCAGAGGTGAAGGCGGTTTGCACATGCTCAGATGGACTCTATGGTGTAGTGGCCCATGATGCATATGACTTGTAGACTTGTGAGTCTTGTGAGTCAATGTTTTTTTTTTTTTTTTTCTAAAATGTAGTCTGTTTCTTTTCTTTGTGGTCTACCCTTTTAAGCTGTGTAAGTGTCCTTTCTAAGATGTAATCTGATATTTTTTTACCTAGGATGTAGTCTACATTTCTTTTCTATGGAGTCCGTGTCCTCCATAGTGTAGCTTTCTTTCGGCAGTGCTGTGTGCCAAAGGCAGAGTGTGTGTTTTGTGCAGTGCTATGACATACTGTAGGAGGTGGGGTTGGAGATGCAGGTCTCAAAACATGTGAAACTTGCCATTGAAGGGACCTGGGTTAGGTAAGCTCAGATGTTTGTGTGCATGTATGTGTGTGTGTGTGTGTGTGTGTGTGTGTGTGTGTGCATGTGTGGATGGTCTTTAGACACTCTGCTAGGGTGCTCATTGTCCTTGGTTCAGAAAGGGTCGTGTGGTGTGTGTACATGTGTGCATCTGTGGGAAGTGGGGACAGCAGGCTCCACTGGGGTGTGTTTGTGTGTGTGTGTGTGTGTGTGTGTGTGTTAGTGGTACAGCAGGCACTAGGATCCACTGGGGTCAGAGAGCCAGGCAGTGAAGCATGTGTACATGTGTATGCTTTGTGTGTGTACATGTGTGTGTGCGTGTGTGTACATGTGTGTGTACATGTGTGTGTGCGTGTGTGTGTGTGTGTGCTTTGTGTGTGTACATGTGTATGTGCGTGTGTGTGCTTTGTGTGTATGCGTGTGTGCGCTTTGTGTGTGTACATGCGTGTGCTTTGTGTGTGTACATGTGTGTGTGTGTGTGTGCTTTGTGTGTGTACATGTGTGTGTGCTTTGTGTGTGTACATGTGTGTGTGCGTGTGTGCGCTTTGTGTGTGTACAGTGCTGGCCAAAAGTATTGGCACCCCTGCAATCCTGTCAGATAATGCTCAATTTCTCCCAGAAAATGTTTACAATTACAAATGCTTTGGTAGTAATATCTTCATTTATGTTGCTTGCAATGAAAAAACACAAAAGAGAATGAAAAAAAAGTCACATCAATTATCAATTTACACAAAACTCCAAAAATGGCCCGGACAAAAGTATTGGCACCCTTTGAAAAATCATGTAATGCTTCTCTAATCTGTGTAATTAACAGCACCTGTTACTTACCTGTGGCACATAAAAGGTAGTGCCAATAACTAAATCACACTTGCAGCCAGTTAAAATGGATCAAAGTTGACTCAACCTCTGTCCTGTGTCCTTGTGTGTACCACATTGAGCATGGAGAAAAGAAAGAAGACCAAAGAACTGTCTGAGGACTTGAGAAGCAAACTTGTGAGGAAGCATGGGCAATCTCAAGGCTACAAGTCCATCTCCAAAGACCTGAATGTTCCTGTGTCTACCGTGCGCAAGTTTAAAGCCCATGGCACTGTGGCTAACCTCCCTAGATGTGGACGGAAAAGAAAAATTAACGAGAGATTTCAACGAAAGATTGTGCGGATGGTGGAGAAAGAACCTCGACTAACATCCAAACAATTACAAGCCGTCCTGCAGTCCGAGGGTACAACAGTGTCAACCCGTACTATCCGTCGGCGTCTGAATGAAAAGGGACTCTATGGTAAGATACCCAGGAAGACCCCACTTCTGACCCAGAGACATGAAAAAGCCAGGCTGGAGTTTGCCAAAACTTACCTGAGAAAGCCAAAAACGTTTTGGAAGAATGTTCTCTGGTCAGATGAGACAAAAGTAGAGCTTTTTGGGAAAAGGCATCAACATAGAGTTTACAGGAAAAAAAACAGGCCTTCAAAGAAAAGAACACGGTCCCCACAGTCAAACATGGCGGAGGTTCCCTGATGTTTTGGGGTTGCTTTGCTGCCTCTGGCACTGGACTGCTTGACCGTGTGCATGGCATTATGAAGTCTGAAGACTACCAACACATTTTGCAGCGTAATGTAGGGCCCAGTGTGAGAAAGCTGGGTCTCTCTCAGAGGTCGTGGGTCTTCCAGCAGGATAATGACCCGAAACACACCTCAAAAAGCACTAGAAAATGGTTTGAGAGAAAGCACTGGAGACTTCTAAAGTGGCCAGCAATGAGTCCAGACCTGAATCCCATAGAACACCTGTGGAGAGATCTGAAAATTGCAGTTTGGAGAAGGCACCCTTCAAATCTCAGGGACCTGTAGCAGTTTGCCAAAGAAGAATGGTCTAAAATTCCAGCAGAGCATTGTAAGAAACTCATTGATGGATACCGGAAGCGGTTGTTCGCAGTTGTTTTGTCTAAAGGTTGTGCTACCAAGTATTAGGCTGAGGGTGCCAATACTTTTGTCCGGCCCATTTTTGGAGTTTTGTGTAAAATGATAATTGATTTCATTTTTTTTCATTCCCTTTTGTGTTTTTTCATTGCAAGCACAATAAATGAAGATATTACTACCAAAGCATTTGTAATTGCAATTATTTTCTGGGAGGAATTGAGCATTATCTGACAGAATTGCAGGGGTGCCAATACTTTTGGCCAGCACTGTACATGTGTGTGCGTGTGTGTACATGTGTGTGTGCGTGTGTGCGCTTTGTGTGTGTACGTGTGTGCTTTGTGTGTGTGCTTTGTGTGTGCTTTGTGTGTGTACATGTGTGTGCGTGTGTGTACGTGTGTGTGCGTGTGTGCGCTTTGTGTGTGTACGTGTGTGCCTAGTGTGTGTACATGTGTGTGCTTTGTGTGTGTACGTGTGTGTGTGTGTGTGCTTTGTGTGTGTACATATGTGTGTGCACATGTGCGTGTGGAGCTGCAGCAGTTCTGCACCTGCTCAGCGACCCTCTGTGGGAATCCATGAGGAAGTGTTGCACTGGTTGACCCTCCGATGGCCGCCAGCCCCACAGAGCAATGGAGTGTCACACACACACACACACACACAAACACACACACACACACACACACACACACACACACACACATACACACACACATGCTCCACTGGAGTTGCTCCCTTCCTCCTCCTCCTCCTCCTCCTCCTCCTCCCCGTGTGTTTGTTTTCCTGCCTGGGGGGTCTCACAGCATCCCAGATCTCACTCCTGACATCTGCACTGCTCCTTAATGGCCCCTGTGAATGTACAGGCCACCGACCTGTCAAAATTTTCTGTTGTGCTGAGTAGCATAAGGATATTAAAAAAACAACAACATGCACTCAAACACACACACACACACACACAGATGAGCACGCACACACACACATATAAAGACAAATAAGCACACATAAACATACATGTATATGCAGAAACACCTCCCACACATATGTACATCACACACACTCACTCATAAATACAAACACACACACACACACATACAGATGCACACTCGGCACACACACATATTCAAACACACATACTTGCAAACACACACACACACACACACACACAGACACACATACAAACAGCATTTAGACTTTGTTCTGTATGTCAGTTTCACCCTGTTGTTTCAAATGATGGGCATCATTACGGCTTAGCATACTGCATGAAAGCAGCTCTGGGACAGCCATTAGCCACAGCAGGGCGAAGACAACCGGGGAGATTCATCGCAATCACACACTCGGCTGACTCAATGGGAAAACAAAGTGCAAAACGCTGATCGCATCTATTCAAAAAAGTGTGTGTTTGTTATTGGCCAAGCATACATGTAGATTGGTGTTCGTGGGTACGTGTGAATGTGTGTGTGTGTGTGGATATTAGTATTCCGTCAATCCTCGTGACTGGTCTGTGTGGGAGATATGCGCTGAAGGTGTAGCGTCTACCTCTGCTGTAACACCCACTTTTCTCCCACTTAACACTTTTCTTTTTTCACCCTCCGCTTTTCTCTTTTTTCTGTGTGTGTGTGTGTGCGTGTGTGTGTGTGTATGTGTGTGTTTATGTGTATGTGTGTGTGTGTATGTGTGTGTGTGTATGTGTATGTGTGTGTGTATGTGCATATGTCTGTGCGTGCTTGTGGGTGTGTGTGTGTGTGTGTGCATGCGTGCGTGTGTGTGTGTTCTTTCAGGGCAACGTGACCTTTGCGTGCTCGGAGTCCCAGCCAGTGTCCACCACCTTCGCGAGCTCCAGCGGCAGCTACCTGCTGCTCCCAGTGGAGCCTCCGGCGGACGGCCTGTCTGTGCGCTTCCAGTTCCGCACGTGGAACCGCGAGGCCCTGCTGCTGTCGGCACCGCTGGCCCGCGCCCCCGAACGCCTGGTGCTCCTGCTCGTCGCCGGACAGCTACGCCTCACACACCACCGCTCGCCCCTGCAGAGGTCCGACATCGCCATCGGTGAGGAACATACACATCACACACATACACACACACACACACACACACACACACACACACACACACACACACACACACACACACACACACACACACACACACACACACACACGTGAGGATGAACACAAACAGACATACATAACCCAACACCGACCCCTGCCCTGGCTCACGCGCTCATACTTGCACTCCTGCGTTGCTCTCAGGATGTGTGTGTGTGTGTGTGTGTGTGTGTGTGTGTGTGTATATGGCTTTCTGCTCACTTACTGTAAGTTGAGATGAAGTGATATTGCTCCTTTGTGTGTGTGTTCATGTGTGTAAAAATGTGTGGGTGGGTGCAGTAGACCAAAGGGCAGAGAGATAGGGAGTAGGAGAGGGACAGACAGACAGAGAGACAGACAGAAAGACAGAGCGAGTCAGAAAGATGGATGGAAAGTGCACAATCAAGTCAAGTGCACAGTGCCAGGAATACGGATACATATTTCAGCCTCTTGACTGAGGGCTTATGGAGGTTCACCTTGCCTCTGTGTTTATCATAGGAATAAAACCAGTGCAGAGGAGGGAAAGAGCTGACGGCCAGCTGGCTTTTAAATGAGGGAGTTGGTCTAGACACGTGATGGTAGTCTACAGGCATCTAGTGCTCTGTAAATGGCTTTTGTGAATGTAAATGGCCCCAGTTAAAAGATGCTAGAGAATTCTCAGAACTGAGAATTTCAAATTCAAAGCCATGCTGTACTGTACACTTCTTCTGTTATGAAGTACGACATTAGGGTTTTACAACATTAAAGTTTACCCAAGTGCACATTCTCACAATCTAGTCAATTCATCACGGTACGCTGAGGTATTCTGTATTCACCGTATTCACCTGTTCTGCTTATTCAGGACCATTGGGATGGCTGAAGAGCAATATTTAATCAAATCTTTTAGAGAAAGGGTCAACACAGGCTGACTCGGGCAATTGAGATTATTTGACTAAGGATTTAAGTTTTTTTTTTTACGTTGCTAAAGAACTTTGAGTTTGGGCTGAATGCTCTCTCTCTCTCTCTCTCTCTCTCTCTCTCTCTCTCTCTCTCTCTCTCTCTCTCTCTCTCTCTCTCTCTCTCTCTCTCTCTCTCTCTCTCTCTCTCTCTCTCTCTCTCTCTCTCTCTCTCTCTCTCTCTCTCTCTCTCTCTCTCTCTCTCTCGAGTATGGCCTACACCTTGAGAAAAGCTTGACTGTATGTCTTGTCCATATCAGGCACAACACTGCCTACAGATACAGTGTAGGGTGTGTGTGGTGTGCACGCTCCACAGTGTAGGAGATGAACGATAACAACCTCTACTGCTCACCTCAGTGGCAGAGTTACACAAAGGTGTTGATGTTATCACGCTGTTATGAGGGAGCTCGCCGTGGCAGGGGAAATCAATTTCAGATGCGTAGATAAGTTGAGGAAAGGTTATGGAAATACGCCAGAGAGCCTTTCATTCCACCTCCGCCGGCTCTGCACAAACAAATGGGAACGTCAGACACCAGCACGAGCGAGGAAAAGCGAGGTTAGGTGCGGTGAGTCGTGCCGTATTCCTCTTGTCTAGAGCTCAGTCTCTAGAGTGGGGCGTCATCTGAGACCTTCATGCAAGACTTGGGCATTCACACTTGGAACAGTGGCAGGTTTGCCTCGATTGATGTACCTGTCAGCTGCATTTAGGCATATTTCTCCTTGGCTGTCCATCAATGTCACTTAGGCTTAAGTCAGAGGCAGAGCAACGATTGGCTTTCAGTGCTCCTGCTTCAAAGTCATAGGATCTATTTTTTTATCATCAGTTTGTCTACATGTCCATACACAAACACACACACACACACACACACACACACACACACACACACACACACACATGAGTGGTGTTGACGAGGGATTTCGTTCAGCGAAAATGTGTTTTTAGTTCCAACATAGCTTTGTATTTTTGAAGAGAGACATATGCTGTAACAGCTCCCCTTTGCTCCATACAGATACTCTATACTGTTTCATTTATGGCTCTTAGTGTTCCAAAATTGCCTGTTGTATGCTCAGCTGCATCACATTGTGTCTAAACTGTGGAATCCAGTAAACTGTGGAGCAGAGTTCACATGTCCTCAGATGGTTTAGCGAGGTTAGAAGAGTGGCAAGCTGCAATATTTTATTTTTTGAGTAATCACACTATGTATACACCTTCATATATCATGAAATAGCATGTCCAAGGGTTTGTGGTACTGCTATTTCTAGTAGTAGTAGTAGTGAATGGCCATGGTAAGTATTTTATGGATGATACAATGTACTGTATGGCTGAAGTGAGTATTATGAAGTGTTTTTGTGTTTGCAGGTCAAAGCTTGAGCGATGGCCAGTGGCATACAATCAGTATTAGTGTCAGGGGGCTGCAGGTGTCCCTGACACTGGACAACGACCCTGCGTCCACCATGGAACTCCGGGACCCAGCAGAGCCAGGGTACAGCATCTTGTTTGGAGGTAGGGTACGCTTACCCATCAGCATCCCATTCGGAAGAGTCACTGTCTTAAGAAATACACAAAAGCATGCTGTTTGGAAATAGCACATGATCTAACAACATGCTTTGGAGGTAACGCTGTCTTTCACGTGGTTCGTCAGCATCCAGTTCACAGGTACAATGTTACTCATCATGCAACAACATCCTGTTTGTAGGTACAATCTTATGAATCATCTTAGAGTTCTCTTACCTATCAGCATCCTATTCGGAAGAGTCACTGTCTTAAGAAATATACAAAAGCATGCTGTTTGGAGATAGCACATGATCTAACAGCAGCTTATTTGGAGGTAGCGTTGTCTTTTACATGGTCTGCCGTCAGCATCCTGTTCACAGGTACAGCGTTACCCATCATGCAACAACATCCTATGTGTACATACAGGCTTATGAATCATCTGGCAGCATCCTGTTCAGAGGTAGTGCAGTCTTACACATGATCCAACAGCATCCGTATTCAGAGATAGCTCATTCTTATCCAAGACACAACTGTCAGTTATATTCGCTTATCCAGCCTGTGTATTTACTAGTGATCAGTTTAAGTATCAGTGGCTGAAATGTTTAAAAAATACTTAGGTAATCAGTGAGCAACAATATAAATATTATGGAATTAACCTTGAAAGTAATGCAGGACCCTGATATGGTTAGACAGTTAATAAAAACTGGTGTGTATGTGTGAATGCGTGTGTAGAGTATATGTGTGTTGATTCTTACCATAGACCTGTCCAACAGTAGCTCTTAGTCCAAAGTTCTGCCTGCTATCTGTTGGCCAACCCATGGCCCACAGAGCAAACAAAGAAGATAGTTTGTTGCTTGTTCTATTAACTACCTACATAATGTTGACTGTGTGTGTGGAAGACTGAAGACTGCAGGAAAGTGTGTGTGTGTGTGTGTGTGTGTGTGTGTGTGTGTGTGTGTGTGTTCCTATTGACTACCTACATGTACCCAGACTATAAATTGAACACCACAGCAGCAGCATTTTTGTTGTTGTTGCCCTTGTTGTCCATGTTTATTGACTGCCTGTCTTAAGTTGCATCAAGGTTTTCGTTACCTTATTTGCTCTCCACTGTCCGTGGACTCTGGTACTGGTGCTGTTCTGGTACTTCTGCTTTTTTTATTTTTGAATATGACAGTGAAATATGTATGTCCTCCCATCAGGTTGCCCTCCTGCTCTTACCAGAGATAGCTGCAGGAACCCCACCATGGCCTTTCAAGGCTGTGTGCGATCAATTGCTATCAACAACCAGCCGGTGAACATGTTCCATGTGCAGCAAGGCCTTGTGGGTAATTACAGCCAGCTTCAGTTTGACTTCTGTGGAATCCGCGACAGGTATGTGCCCTAATTATATATATGTTTTGCTGCTGAATGCTAGCCGTCGTCTCCGTTTCTCAGCTGTAGACATTACCTCTGTCAAGTAACCGGCGGATAATTAACTGAAAAAGCATGCAATTACTCCTTTGCGGTAGATTTCAGATTTTCCCCTGCCAAGGTTGTCACTTGTGATATAGTGTGTTGCTGTCAAATTGATTTTGCTGTGATGCTTGCGTTCAGCGCTGGCGGATTGTGTTTCCTCATGGCGGTGCTTTCTGGGAACGCAGGGCTGTGTTCAGATGGCCCCGGCGCTTACCCAAGGACACACACATCGAGTGTGTGTTCATTTGAAAGTTGAGGCATGCTCACCATTAAAAAGTTCAACCAAACCAGCTGGTAAAAAAAAAAAAGTGCCTAGGAGACGTGTTATTTTGGATGACTTTTGTGGTAGTTGTGCAGATATATAAGTTAGCATGTTATGTACGCAGGTGCACACAGTTGCCCAGTTTGTGTGTGTGTCTTGAGATATTTGTGTGTATACATGTGTACATACTGTACGTTTGTGAATGAGTGTGTGAGTCTTTGAATATACCTCAAGGTGCTTAACAAAGCCTTACCTGAGCTAAGGTTTGATCATAAGCAAGTGTAAGTGTCTGTTTGTGTGCTGGCACACTGCTCAATGTCCTGTTCTCTCCTGGTTTGCCCAAAGCTGCAAGTTTTAAAAAAGACAGAGGATGAAAGGATGGGTGAAGCGGAGGAGACAATCCCTCCAACATCCCCCTCTTCCCCTTATTATTTGTGCACTTGTGCTGGGGGGTGGGGGTGGTGGTAGGGGATGAGGGGAGGGTAGCGGGGGGGGTGGGTTGTTGGCGGAGGCGAACAGGCTGTGAATTTTCAAAAACGTCACTCTAATCACAGCAGCCTGACGCTGGCACAGCGACGGCACATTTTTCACTCCGTCTAAAGCCGAACGCTGGCACCGGGGCAAATCAATACTGGCAGCCGCAGAATGGGCATGAATTATTCGGGGCAAGAAGAGGGATGAGGGGAGGGAGAGGTCTCAGGTTTTTGGCAGCCCTCTGCCATGCTGTGCGGTGTAGCATAGCCAGGGCATTGCGGGGCTACAATGACAATAAAGTGGCTCTAGGAACCCTTCCATGGTTCTGGGGTCAAATGTGGCCCTGTCAAAAGTATATTGGAAGTTTGTGGATGTGTCAGGGGTGCTTAAGGATGGGAGAGTGACACCTGGTCACTCTGTGACTGACCTCTGCCCCACACGCTTTGTGCTCCTGATAGCTCATTCCAAGCTGTGCAGAGGGCAGTGCAAGTACAGGGATTAAGGTGGCAACTACCTCACCTGAACTTGACCATTTCGCCGACAAGAAGCTGTTCTGTGATTCAGTTTCTTTCTCACAATCACTGACTGCCTGCTACAGCTTGTTTGAAAACCATTTGCTATGACATACCAATTCAATTCAGTTCAATTCAATTCTTTAAAATTTAGTTCAGTCCAGCTTAATGCAACGGGGTTTTACTGGTGTTGCTGCTTACAATGCTGTGCTACCAAGGCATAGTATAAATAATAAATCAACAGAAACTACAAGGGGGATGGTGAATGGGGCAGTTATGGGAGGTAGATGGGAATAGCATAAGGTACACTAATTCAGCAGGTGAATTATACATTATTAAACAGTAGCTATGAGCTATGTGAAGCAGTAGGGGTATAGAGCCAATGAGCTCATATTAGACTGCTACATGCAGTATTTTACTACCAGACCACAGCAGCCCTCCCACCCTCTCACATCCTCTCTCCATCTCTTTCTCTTTCTCTCTCTCTATCTCTCTCTCTGTCTTTCTCTCTTTTTCTATCTCTTTCTTTGTCTTCCTCTTACTCTCTAGTAGGGAGAGTAGTCTTTCCAAAGCATTAAATTCTGAGTAAATGTTTGCGAAGGTTTGGTCTTGGATATTATGGGATGTTGGTTTGAAGTGGATTATGAAGCATGGCTCTCCACAGACAGCAGAACACAACCCCTCGTCTCTGGGCAGACCGCTGTGTCTGGGTCTGGGTCTGGGTCTGTACTTGCCCATTTCACCAGCACAACTCGGCTTACTCCATCTGCACTAAGTGCTTTCCCTTAAATTTGTACCAGACACTGAGGTCAAATAAGTTTGCTAGAGTTTTCTGTGTGTTTAAGGCCGCATATATTTCCATTTTTGTTCAGGGATTTTGTTACTTCACTGTTCAGTGACCTGATTCTCTTCGTCTTTCTTTGGCTTTTAACACAGTCTGGCGGCGTCAGATTTCCTGGGCGCCTAGGCCTTGAGCCTGAGACTGAGTCTTGAGGCTCTGAGGTGATTGTGGTGTAACGACCTGAGTGCTTGATGATTTGCCCTGTTTCTGGGCAGGAAGGCAGAAGAGCCCCCAGTGTAGGTTCAGCTTCTGACAGCATAGTTATTTATTTATATTGAATCTGTGTCATACCGCTAAGGGAATTGGAGCGGTTACCGAAGGGTGGTCAGTTCGATCCCTCACAGGTACAAAAAATGTGGGTGGGGTGGGTAATTGTGCAGCGCTCTCCCCACATCCGCAGCCACAGATGAGGTGCCCTTGAGCAAGGCACCTAACCCCCGAATGCTCCCCTGGCACCGATTTAATGGCAGCCCTAGGTTTGAAGTTGAACACAAAGCCAAAAGACATTAACATTGTGTGTTTATGCATTTCTTTATTTATACTAAGTCATAGGCCTTATCTTCATCATAATATTGTCATCACAACAATGTTGTCACATATTGCACAGTTTCCTACTGTTGTTTAGCTCGATCAGCAGGTTGTTTCTCCTACACAGAGTCCAGTTCTCCTTCTCTAAAGTATATGTGCTTTTGTAAGAGGACTTGCTAGCTTCAATTATATCAGTTAAATGGTTTGCACAGACTATTATCTTGTAATTATCTTGTCTTGTTCCATCTTGAAGACTCCCTTGAGTGTTCTGCATGCTTTCTGTATTTTTTATTGTTCGTGCAGATGAGTAGCCCAGGTGAAAGACAAACAGAGAGAAAGAGTAAAAGAGAGAGAGAACTCGGTTCACTGAGAGAGTTTCTGCTCTGTGTATTTCTCTGTGGTGTCAGTGAAAATGTCCAGCCTCTCTCTCCACACCACAGCTCCAAGAGTAGCTCTGATCACCCCCTTCACTTCTTCCTTTTTTTCCCCTGAGAATCTACTTTATGCACTCAGGCAAAAGCCTCAAGAAAATGACAGGTTTTATCACGGACATTTTACAATTGCAAAATATATACATTTTTGTATTAAGGATTGAACTCAGTGTCGGATCATCCCTTTTCTATTTTTTTTAACTCCTTTCCTCTTTTTTCCACATTTGATATCCATTAAAGCCCCTATCAGCTTGCTAAGGCATTAGAACATGCTTATGAAAGATTTGCTCATAACCCCTCGCACACCACACACACACACACACACACACACACACATACTGTGCACACAATAACCCACACAAAAATGTGTGCGTGCACACACGCACATACGTACGTGCTGAAGATTGGGATCCAACTGTCATGATTTTTCTTTCTTCGCTTGTTCAGTATTGTCACCACTGACGTGAGATATTGTTGTCATTACAGGCTGTGTGACAGATGCTTTCCCCCAGTTTCTCTCCCTCTCTCTCTCTCTCTCACTCCCTCCCACCCTCCCTCCCTTTCTCTCTCTTCCTCTCTCTTTCGCTCACAAACACACACGCGCGCGTGCACACACACGCGCGCGCGCGTGCACACACGCACACACACACACACACGCGCACACACACACACACACACACACACACTTTGTTGCCATCACACCCAACTCTCGGTTCACTGTGTGGCCAGGTTTGGATTAGAATAACAGGAATAACAGTCTCTCTTGAGGTTTTCAGCTGTACTTCACCCAGGCACAAATCCTGTTAGTGCCAAATTAATAGACTATTTTTCCGACTAACACTGTAGCACAGAGTCAGAGCAAATGCCCCCCAGGAAACAAGATTAGCCTTTATGGTCGGAAATAATCGAATAATGCTATGGCAAAGTCATGAATAAGCGTACACACGCCAGCAGTAATGGGAGTTCTGAAGCGGCGGACTTTACCATGAAGGTGAAAGGCATCGCTCACGCGGGGCTACGCTGTCCCGTTTATGGGACACGAAGGCGTGCGTCGACCCCCACGGTCTCTTTGGAGGTGTCTGCTGCAGAGGACCGGCTCCATATTATATCCTGAGTGAACACTGCAGAGCCTACTCGGAGTGTCGATTTTGCACTTTACAATCTGCCAGACTACAGCATCAGCAAATCTGCAACAGCAGAACTTTACATGAAACACTGCATATACCTTTGTTTATTACATTGTAATAAAGAGTGTAGTAACAAAGTCAACATGTATTGATACAGAAACAACAACAAAGACAACAGCAGTAAACAGTAAATGAATAAGTCCTAGAGCTGGTGTTTGAATGTTAAAGCTTGTTAGTTTCAGGCCAATTTA
Organism: Coilia nasus; assembly: GCA_027475355.1. Taxonomy (NCBI): domain Eukaryota; kingdom Metazoa; phylum Chordata; class Actinopteri; order Clupeiformes; family Engraulidae; genus Coilia; species Coilia nasus. The sequence continues at coordinate 26,450,179 of CM050220.1, read as the reverse complement.
TTCCATCCTAAATTAAATAATGTTATGGAAAAGTAAAACTGACATCAAATGTTATAAGGCTGTGCCATGATATTTTGTTGTTTTTTTGTTTTATTATATTTTGTTTTCAATCCCTATTCTCTGGAACATTTTTAAAGTATTTGATGTATTTTTAAAGACCATTTTGTTAAATCTTTGACACAGTATTGTTCCTACACACCCCTTGTCTGCAAGTAAACTTCTCAGACATATTAAAATTTTACCAAGTACATCGATAGCACTCACAGTTAACAAAAAAAAAAATATTAGATTTTTTTTTCCCTGTGCACATCTAAAAAAACAAAATCAATCTGGAGGATCAGACGGCGGGGTTGTTTTTTACCCACAGACAGTGCATGGGTCTTTCACAGCATCTGCACTGAGTATGTGTGAGTGCACCTTCAGATATCTATTTCAAGATGGACTCTGAAGGACATCCTAATGACTCTTCAGACACTGAGGTTCCTTGGCCATGCCCTGACTTTGAAAGACTAGAGGAGATCTATTCTCACGGGTAATACAGCGCAGATGGAACATGAATAGGATTCTTCTGAGAAAATAGCCCATTTTTTTCCCCCACCATTTCTAAGAAGATATTAATCTTGCTGTAATGTTACTGTAAATTAATAATGATCTTTCTATTGCAGCAATCATCAAAGTCTTTTTTCACAGTAAAACAGCTTATGACTTAACTAGCTCCCTGCCTTAATCATGGTCCACTAGTCGATGCTAATAAGCCCCCTTGCGAAATGACAGACAGACTCAGGAAATGGAGGATGTGTTATTTCCATGTGACCGCTCTGAGACATTGGCTAATGAACTGACACAGCCAGAGGAATATCCGGTTGCAGGGAGACTGATGAATCCCAATATATGTATATATTTTTTTGTCTTTGGCCAAGATAGTCTTGTGTGTATAGCCTACACTCTGCTCTGTCAGTGATTTTCTTAATACTTTTTATTCATTGACACCCTTTACTCATTATCAGTAAATTAGAATTTGGTTGTCTTTCATCATTATCGCCAAGCATGAAAGGGTCCGCCTTTAAAGCAATATGGCTCCTTTTTTGTGAAAATTAGCTTTTTTGACATCTACCCCACAGTTAGATAAGAGGATGCACACCGTCTCTTCTCTGTGAATGTGCAACAACCCAGACTGACACCCACACCGTTACCCAAGCTTAGCCTAATTACCTGAAGGAGGGCTAAACCTGTCAGCCGTTAGCTCTTAAAAGGTGCCATGTTCTTTTAAAGGCAGTCTTTAAAGTACTGCGCAGTGAAGTTTAGCATTATAATGAGAATGCGCTAATCTTCTTCACCTTCTTGCTCTCCTGCAGGTGTCTGCCTAACTTCTGTGAGCACGACGGCCAATGCTCACAGTCCTGGAGCACATTCTACTGCGAGTGTTCTGGAACCGGGTACACGGGCGCTACATGTCACAACTGTAAGTGAGCCCAGAACAGATGTGTGCCCACTGTGACGTCCATATGAAGTCCTTTATTATGCTCAGTGTTTCATTTGAGAACAGGTCCACAGCGATGTCTGAACATATATTGTACTTCACATCGGTAATTAATTTTAAATCAAGGATCTGTTTGTGTATGTGTGTGTGTAAATATATACATTTTGCATTTTAACACAAACGCGCACACACACACACACAATTTTTGCCTGTAAATTACAGCTCACAAGCTTCACAGTAGATGTGTGGACACTACATAGTGTGAGATTATTTGCCTGAAAATGAAGATTTATTATGTCTAGTATCACAGATTGCTGATAGTGCAATTGTCTGTGCAATAGGAAATCTGCTAAGCAACTTTTGGCCTGATGTAGAGATTAGAACCCGACATCTAATGGGAAGTACAACAGTGTAACCTTGGTGTCCTCCTGGGCTTAATGCCTTATTTAAGAACTTCAGCTACATATGTTTCCTTGCTTATCAGCTTTAATAGATAGCTGTCTCCGGCCATAGCTCAGCCTGGGATTACTTCATGTTTGGGCTAGAATGGGTCTTTAATGGAAGAACTCCATCAGGAGGCAAAAGACTGTGGCTTAATGGCTATCTGGAAATCTCTCCAACTCGCCATTTAGGGAGCAGTTTGAAAGATGGTCATAATGGCGGTGGGAGATTTTAGTTATATCCTTTCCCATTCATCCCCCTGCATGAATATCTTATAATCAATACTCTAGCCTGCCGTAGCCTGTTCTCTGTATGGGTTTTTGGGCTTGTAGTCTTTGTTGGCGATGTGTCAGGCTCTTGTTCTTCTTGCGGCCAGCGATCTTTGAGCCTTCGTGTGAGGCACACAGGCAGACTGGAAGTGCATCGGGATACTTCTCCATCGACCCGGACGGCAGTGGCCCCCTAAAGTCCACCCTGGTGTACTGCAACATGACTGGTAAGCACACACACACACACACACACAGACTTCTTCATTGACCCAGACCAGAGTGGCACTCTATAGTCCAGCCTGGATGCTTGCAAAATGACTGCTGAGCGTCTGCACCGACATCTTTTCTCTCCGCCTCACAAACATATCTTAAAAACTGCACACACACCCACACACACACATACTGTACACACACACACACGCACACAGACACACACAGATACTCTCTCAACCACCCACTCTTTTACACATACACACATGCAGACACACACACTCTCTCACTCACCCACTCACACACTCACTCACTCGATCACACACACACACACACACACATACAAACACACACTCACCTCCAGCTATGGCTGCTCTGCCATATGCTTCTTTATCCTCCTCAAGACGACGCTGAATGTTGTCTGCTGTCAGTGCCCTGCGACGCCCTGTTCCTTAGACGGGTGCTTGTTGTGCTTTACTTCACTGGTGTGTCAGCTCAGGCAAAGCGTCGAGTGTTTCAGTGTCACACGGGGGGAGGGGGAGGTGGCGTTTGTCTGTCCTGGAGTGGGGGCCTGGGAGGGAGGGTGGGTGTGGGGGACGGGGTGGGGGGGAATGGGGGGGGGGGGGGGGTGTAGTTGTTAGAGCAGCGGACAGGGAAGTGGGTAAGGTGGGGGAGGGGGCAGAGGGGAAGTTCATTAATCTGCCCTTGGCTGTCCGGCCGGAGATTGATAACCCCCGTGCCTCAGCAGCTTGTCCCGTGGCCCGAAGACAGACTGCGATGGCTCTCTGTCTAGGGAGAAATTTGAGCTCTGCTTGTTAAACTGTTAAATTCTTCTGCTCGATTTTGGAGGGAGGGTGCTGTGCACGGACTGTGATATATAGAGCTGGACAGTACCGTATTGCTCATACTCTCGTTCTCTCTCTCTCCCTCTCCCTCTCTCTGTCTGTCTGCCTGTCTCTCTCTCTCTGTCTCTCGCTCTGTGTTTCTGTCCGTCTCGCTCTCTCTCTCTCTGTCTCTCTCTGTCTGTCTCCCTCCCTTCCTCTCTTCTTCTTATCACCATCAGTTTCTCAAAAGGATCCACTGCTCCCAATTCTGCAGTGAATTTGAATGTACTTCAGCGCAGTTGACTTATACTGACCTCAATTAAAGCTGCCATTAGGAATGTAAATTACAGGCGGCTTGGGCAAACAGAGGCTCACGTAAAACATCACTATGTATAGATTTGCCCACAGCCTCAGTAAACATGGGGAGAGAGAGAGAGAGAGAGAGAGAGAGAGAGAGAGAGAGAGAGAGAGAGAGAGAGAGAGAGAGAGAGAGAGAGAGAGAGAGAGAGAGAGAGAGAGAGCGAGAAAGAGAGAAAGAGAGAGAGAGAGAGAGAGAGAGAGAGAGAGATAGATAGAGATGTCCACCCACACCCCATGGTGATGTATATTTACAGGACGGGTGAAAAACAGCCTTGGGCTTCACGCCACCCCCCCCCCCCCTCCCCTCCCTCCCTCCACAGCCATGCCCCCCCCCCCCCTAAGTCCCCTGCTGATGGGATGTTTTTTTATTGCTAAGCTCTGTATGAACACACTCATGTGAACGTCATCACGCCGGTGGTGTGCATTTGTGATTATCCAGATGATCCTTCGGCTGCATATGTTGTTAATATAGATGACCACAGTGTTGCCATACTCATTTAACTAGCACAGCTTGTAGTTTCTTACCAAACCAAGGCCAACCTGCTACATGCAGGAGTGTGAATTACTCTCTTCATAATTGGGGGGACTACCTTTTACAAGGGTACTAACTTTCATGTTTTACATGAATTATATTCATATGTCGGTACCCATCAACTATTCTATTTTTGTCTCGTTGGTGGGTACGAGGTCTTGATCCAGGGGTACCGTAGCCCCTGTACATTTAAGCTATGCTAAACATGCTAGCACATGCTAACATAATGCACATAATAACATGATGCACATGTATTGGTGGACTGTCTAGGATTTCAAGTGCAGAGGAAAGAAAATATGGTTTTAATGACTAATCAAGCACAAAGCCTATATCACCCATGGCCTAATCTATTGCCACATGTGTAGATGGAAAATGGACAGGATTATTCTGAAAGAGAAGCCCATATTTTGTCAACCACTTGTAAGGCGACGTTAATCTTGACTTTCTGGTATTTGTGGGGGTGCAGAGGACAGAGTGTGGACGGTGGTGGAGCACGACAGCAGTCGGGGGGTGAGCGTGCACGGCTCCACGCCACAGCGCCCCCATGTGGCACGCTTCAACTACAGCGCCTCCACCGAGCAGCTGCGAGTCTTGATCAGCCGCTCGGAACACTGCCAACAGGAAGTGATCTACCGCTGCAGGAAGTCCCGCCTCTTCAACACCTGGGGTAAGTTCAGAGAACATCCTGTCTCAAAATTCTATTCTCCCACAGTTCTGATTGGAATGACGGTGGCTAATGACTAAGCAGCAGCAGCTTAAATGGCAATAGCCACATAGTGTTCTCAGTAAAAAAGATATGCTTAAAGGATTTTAATTGTTAAAAAGAAATATCCATAAAAACCCCTAAGATAGACCCAGGCACTTTGCCAGTTGACTCTTTCAACTTGACAGAGTTGCTCTCTGCCTAAGAAGAAAGCTGTAATTGTCTCATTAGGATGTCAATCTCTGTCGCATTTTTCTGCTGCACTGTAATAAGGAGTACCTTCACAGCGGGCAGAAAATTAGTAGTAAATGAAATCATAATGACGATCAATGAGTATCTGCAGCAAGCAGAAACTGGCTGTGCATTTGATTTTGCCCTGAAAAACTAAAACTTGCATGCACGAGGCATTTCCCACGGAATATGTGGTGGAAAATTAAAGCTTATCAACTGTGGGGGATTTTTAGGTATTTTCACTTATATTATTTCTTAGTTCTGGACCTGGATCTATGTGTGTGTGTGTGTGTGTGTGTGTGTGTGTGTGTGTCTGTTAAGTAACATAAAAAAATGGTTTAGTTGCTGTATACACTAGAGTTGAATAAAAAGGCACCTACCCCACTCCTTCTGTGTCTTCAGTAAGCCATTCTAACATCCACCACTATTAGCCTAATTTAATGAAAGTAGGTTACTGCAGGTAGCCTGACACTAGCGGGTTTAACCTATTTCCAGTAAATTATGCTAAGCTAGGCTGATGGTCGGTGTGTGTCACACTGGGAACTACTGCACGCACAGAGCAGATAAGGGTGTGTGCGTGTGTGCTGCCAACCAACTCCGGGTAGACAGCACATGCTAATGTCCCAGACCAGCACAGACAGTTAATGTCCCAGAAATGTGCTGGGCGTGTTCCATTAAGTGTCCACGGGAGGCCTTTTGTGTAATGATCTGTGGTGCTTGCAGATGGGACGCCCCTGGCGTGGTGGCTGGACCGGGCCGGGGAGAAGCGCACCTACTGGGGAGGCTTCCTGCCGGGCGTGCAGCAGTGCTCCTGCAGCCTGGAGGAGAACTGCATCGACATGAACTTCTTCTGCAACTGTGATGCTGACAGACAGACATGGTAAGGCCAAGTCTTTGATTGACTGATTGATTGAATGTTTGATTGATTGACATGCATACAGACTAGATATCATGGACATAAACTATAGTAAAACAGAAGGTGGCTAAAACATGAGGTTTATTCGAAGAAAGCTTTAGCAACAGGCTATCAAACAGTCTTAAAAGACAAAATATGGGTGTTCAAATACCAGGCTGTATCTTTAGAACACAAGGAGAATAAAAGAATAAAAGCCACTGCAAAGGAGCACACAAAATCGCAGGGAATACAGGCCTAGACACGGGGAGATAACAGGAGCATCACAACGTAATCCGAAAGTAACTTCAGTAGGTGTAGGAGCTTGTTCTAAGGGAATTCACAGGAGTAAGCTGTGGATATGGATCCAAGCACCTAGTGCTTAGATGAGGACAGACAAACAGAGGAAGGCAACGGTGCTTGTGATTTACGATCAGGTGAAAACAGTGAAGAAGTGCAGGGAGTGTGTTCAAAGAAGGCATGGTCGATGGGGAAGCAGTGGGAAGAGGAAGCTGGAAGGCTGTAGTGATGTTATTATTTCTATCTGTGTTTGTTTAACCACCTAAATGACCTTCGTTTTGGTATTCATATGGGATGCTGGAAATGGGAGTCATTTATTTAGGCAGTCATGTTAATGTTTGTTCTATTTTTAGGGGTTATCTGTGACAAAACCTCACCAAGATGTTGCTATTGTAGTTGGAGACTGCAACCTGGCCACTAAAACTTGAGTATGCTATTTTAGGCAGAAAAAAACAAGATGTTAAGAGTTAAATCAGGCAAAGGTATTTGCTGTCTTGACATTTAAAGTTAGACCATTATCATGAAATTAATTCAATACTGGCCGGTAATTAATTGTGAAATATATTTCCACTTCTTTTTGTACTACTACTTTCATATCTCATTCTTTTTGTAAAATAACCTACATTTAGTAGAAGAATATTCACTGAAGTACAAGGTAAAATGTCAAGGCTTTTTAATCTAGATTTTGAAATGATTAAATTAACACATACAGGATACACTGTAGGTTCTACATGTTATAAAGATGATTAACTTGTGGGAGTAAAATGCTGTCACTACTAAATTTGCTATTCACAGCTCATGATGCATCTGCCTTCTCATTAATGTGTTGGTTTCCCAAGGGATCACTTGTCACAAGCAGAATGGACATTTCTGATCTCGTGACCATCTGCAATTATGCAAATCAGTTGGAAAAGCTGACTTTTATACTAGATTCCATCACACAATAATTGTTATCTTCCATACCTTGCATACATACATACATGACATACAGTACATGCAGCTTTGACTGATGTAGTCTGTCTAAACTCATTGGCTTCCAGGGAGAATGACACAGGGATGTTATCTTACAAAGACCATTTGCCAATGATGGAGATTGTGGTCGGTGACACGAACAGAACAGGCTCCGAAGCCATCTACACGGTTGGCTCGCTGCAGTGTTACGGTGACAGTAAGTCTGTGATTGATCCAATTTGTCTATTCAACACGAATATGTCTAGAGTGCCTGTGTTTGTAATTTAGTTACTGGATAGTGTCATTTCAAGCAAAGCGATGATGGATTGAAAACATTGATGTTTTGGAGCAAGTGTCTGAGGGCGTGTTTCTCAGGGCAGCTGCTGGGGCGTGCTGGGACTCGGTGTCTCTGTGCTTGTTCCGCAGTGTGTATAACACCCAAGCCCAGAGGCCCTCATCCAGCTTAGTGTAATTTGTTGAGCTTTTAATCAGAACGCAATTAAAGCATTGCTTTAAATTGTGTGTGTGTGTGTGTGTGTGTGTGTTTGGGGGCATATTTGCAATTATGTTGAGTGTCATTTAAGCAGTAAATAACTTGCTATCTGTACTGGTTTGCAAATGTGTGCATGTGCTTGTTTTGTTTAAATCCTAAGTAACTTGTTATTTGTGAGTGTGAGTGTGTAAGTGTTTATTTAGGTCGTGAACAACACTGCTATTTCCTTTGTGAGCAGGGTTTCTGTGGAACGCGGCCTCCTTCTACCAGGAGTCGTCCTACCTGCTCTTCCCCACCTTCCAGGCAGAGCTCAGTGCTGACGTGGCCTTCTACTTCAAGACCACCGCTCCTTCAGGCGTGTTCCTGGAGAACCTGGGTGCTCGCGACTTCATCCGTCTGGAGCTGAGCGGTGAGTCAGGACAGAGTCACCTCTCTCTTCTTGGTCAGTGCCCTGTGTGCTTTCTCAGCCTTCTGTGTCTGATCATCATCAGAGAGCCACAGAATTTCACCTTTGATGGCTTCAGTGAGTTAAATGTCACTATGCACATGCTGAAGACAAGCCCAGCTCTGATAGGCCAGAGTAAATGGTAAATGGACTGCATTTGTATAGCGCTTTATCACACTCAGTAAAGTGACTCAAATTTGCTTTACAGTTAGAATTTCTCACATTTACCCATTCACACACTTATACACTGGTGGTGGAAGGCTGCCACGCAAGGTACCAAGCAGCACACTGTGGGGCTTAGTGTTTTGCCCAAGGACTCTGCTCCTGTCACTCTTATTGGCCTTCTGGAGGTTCTGGTGGTGAACTATTGTCATTTAAATGCCAACATGCTGTGTGAGACAGGGATTCTGTAGGTGCCTTGCATGACATGTAAATGCCACACTTGACGAGTCCTCTACGCTGCACCTAAATAGGCTTTTACGGCATATACTGTAGCGGAAAATTCATCATATAAATGCAAAAGACATACAGTATTTGACTGGACAAGGTTTCTGTAGTTCCATGATGATGTCATATGAAGACCAAGACATGCTGTTTCGGCGGATAAGGCTTTCATTGGTGCTTTGCAAGCAAAAGCAATCTTCTACATCCACGGCTCCAGGCTGCAGTATAGTGCGGTGCATTACTCTTTATCGGCGTTCATATCACCTTGACAGGCATCATCAAGTCCCCTGCTGGTTCACGTCAGCCAACATTTTTGATGCTTCCTTCTGGCTGTCTCTTCTCTTTCTGTATCTCTTTTCTCTCTTAAAAATGGCCTTTGTAGGAATTACCCAGGTTGAACTTTACTATGTGTAGCTGTTCTGAAGCTTAGTAAAAAAGGGACTCACTGATGAAAGGAAACAGGAAGAATCATTTTTGTTCATTTTATGTTATAACAAGACAACCTGACTGCTACCAGGACTCTCAGTGAAATGGTCCGTTAGCACTTTATTAATGACCATCGCCTATAAATGCTATATTGGTTAGTAATGATTTAGTGAATATACAGTATATTTTTTAATAATGATAAATAATAATTAACATCTAATGTGATTAAATTAACTGTTGTTATTATTATACAGC
>CM050220.1:26428423-26438423 GCA_027475355.1 Coilia nasus | reverse complement strand
TGAGGAAGCGCATAGCCAAGGCAGACTGCATATTCTGGTGATGTGTCTGTGTGTGGGTGTCTGTGTGTGTGTGTGTGCCTGCAACATAGGCAGCCAAAAATAGAGAGAAATCGAGTATATGTGTTAGTGAAGTGCAGCATGTGTGGTGTGTGCTTGTGGATGGTGTGTGTGTGTGTGTGAGACAGCAAAGTAAAGACAGAGAGGTAGATGTGTGTGCGTGCGTGTGTGTATGTGTCTGTGTGTGTGTGTGTGCTGTTGATGTGCTTATCAGACTGTGAAAAAGCCATCCCTGCAGCGTCAAATTCAGCTCACGCCTTTTTTTCTTCCCCCATAAAATAATGAATGAGAAACAACAGTGTCAACTGTAAATGTACGTTATTTACAGCCTGTCAGAGAGAGAAATAGCCCTGTTGTTTAACAGTCCATCGGGAGTAAAAGGCACCAAAGTGGCTGTTCTGGCTTAAAAACATCACACACTTTGGTCTCTCTCCCTCTCTCCCTCTCTCTCTTTCTCTCTCTCTCTCTCTTTCCCTCGACCCTAGGTGGCACGGCGACCAGGCAGAGGGGTTTCCTGGGCTGCATGCGGGCGTTGAACATGAACGGCGTGACCCTTGACCTGGAGGAGAGGGCCAAGATGACCCCCGGCGTGAGCTCAGGCTGCCCTGGCCACTGCAGCAGCCACAACAACCTGTGCCACAACCGGGGCAAGTGCGTGGAGAAGAGCACCGGCTTCGAGTGCGACTGCACACACTCAGCGTACGGAGGACCACACTGCAAGACAGGTAGCGGAAGAGATTACCTATTACTGGCATACAGCCTATTATCAGCCATTATTCCCTGCTGTTCCACTTAAAAATAATGCTTCACGTGGTGAAAAAGAAGTTATCGCTGTGAAAATAGACAAAATCAGCTCCTATAAGCCTTTGGTTTCAGTTACTAAACTCGTAATGTTTATCTATAAACAGATTTATAGATCTTTAAATTACTCCAACATCTGCCTGATAAATGGCACAGTTACACTAAGCACCTAACCATCCAGGGACACCTTCATCTAGTACAGGTCACAGACAGGTGTAGCAGCCAGACTGCAGGTAACTAACCTGTAAGGCAGATGTGGAGGGGTCACTGTAAGACCCCCCCTTACCCTAACTTTTGCCACTTTGGCGTGGGAGGCTCAGAGGAGGCAGAATGGTTGCCTACAGTAGGTCATTCAAAAGTGGTACACAGGAGGTTCAGGCAGACGCCATAGTTGCTGTGAACTTTTGCACAAAGGTTGCCGAGGAGGTACAGTAATGTGCAAAAGTTTTTGGTAGGTGTGAAAAAAATGCTGTCAACTAGGAATGCCTTCAAAAATGGAAGTGGTAATCATTTATGTTCATCAATTAACAAAATGCAGTGACTGAACAAAAGAGAAATCTAAATCAAATCAATATTTGGTGTGACCACCCTTTGCCTTCAAAAGAGCATCAATTCTTCTAGGTATACTTGCATAGAGTTTTTGAACAAACTTGGCTGGTAGCTTGCGCCAAACATCTTGAAGAACTAACCACAGATCCTCTGTGGATGTAAGCGTCCTGACATATACAACCAATTTGGTGTAATTAGTTGATTATACACTTGGCTATAATATTGCAAAATCGCTGACATTGTGTGTACCCCTGTGTGTGTACACTTTGTGTGCACCTGCATAAAACTTGTCAAAAAACAACTTATGCCCACCAAATCCTTTTAGCCTTATGGGTGTTTTAACATTAAATATGTGGATGGCTAAAAAGTAGAGGCGGGCCGTTATCGGCGTTAACGTGCTGCGTTAACGCGAGACTCTTATCGCGCGATAAAAAAAATATCGCCGTTAATCTATTCTCAAAGTTGGGTTGGGAGCTGGGTCTATACTACACAAACTATGATGACTTTCACCAAAGATCTCAGATTGTACAAAGATAAGCCAACATAATACGTTACTATGGGACCAAAATGCCAACAAATTCCTATTTCGAACTCTTAGAAAATAATTTAGTGTGTCTGTAAAGCGAGCTAGCAAGCTAACGAACTAGCTCTAGCTCATTCAAGTGAATAGTAGTAACTATAACAACATGATGTGCTAAACGCTAACAGCGTTTGGGCTCACCTTGAATTTAATACATTGCTGTAGCCCTATAACTTTATATTACTTTGTCTGCTTACACTATAACCAGTAACAGAATCTAGGTGGCTGTTAGTGACAGCTTTCAATTCAAAACATTACGTTAGCGTAGTTCGCTAGCGTTAGCGCGCTAACAACCACATAGTAAGTGGTTGCTGCCTGACCTGAAATAAAGCTAATTTTCTCAAAATCCAAACAGTAACAACTTACACTATTAGGCTTGAAATTATTACAAATAGTTGCAGATTGTGACACATGATTCCAAAAAAACCCTTAACAACTCCAGAAAAACGTAATGACCAATTTATTAGTTAAACTCCACATGTGTCCCATTCATTTCAGTAAAACGAACCTAGAATCTGCTCTGCACTGCATAAAGGGGGATTCCCCCCTCCCCTTGCGAAAATAGAACACGGAAGCAAACGGCTCCCTTCCTCAACACTTTCTGCTTTCACCTTGATATTTTAGCGCGGATGTATACCCTTCCTCTATATTTTAATGCGGATGTATACTTAGCCGAATTGCACTGAAGGGGACTCCTGCCACAACTGTCCCATGCGAGAGACTTTTTTTCTTTAGCAGGCTATATTGTGCAGAAAAGGAGATCTACTTTGCCACCAGAAAATGTGAACAAGCTGGTCTGCCTAAGTGACTGGTGGAAGAAGGAGAAATAGAGCTTGGACTGATTGACACAAAGCTACTGACTGTAAACAGTTCATCACAACTTCTTATGTGGCTTACAGTTCAAAATCCATGTTTCATGTTTCATTTAGTTCATGTTTAACTAAATAAACAGCTAGTAAACACAAGTACATTTTATTGAACATGATTTATTTCCATCACCAAGTATCAAAGTAGAACAGCTTTTTCAAGCAGTTAGTGATGCATTTTGGAAACAGATGAGCCCCTGGTCTACTGTGCCACCTGGCTTAAGAAACCCGTTCTCAAAGACTTACTTCTAGTCATTATTTAGGTAGCACACATATTCTGAATGCCTTCGGCAGAATTCAAATGAGCCATTTTAATCTAGATTAATCTAGATTAATTTTATGATTAATCTAGATTAATCTAGATTAAAAGAATTAATCTATGCCCACCACTACTAAAAAGATACAGTACTGTGCAAAGATTTAGGCAGGTGCCTTCAAACCAGCATCAATTCACACAAAGGGGTTTAGGTTTCTCTTTTGTTCAGTCACAGCATTTTGTTAATTGATTAACATAAATGATTAACACTTCCATTTTTAAAGGCATTCCTAGTTGACAGCATTTTTTCACACCTGCCTAAAACTTTTGCACATTACTGTATGTTGCTCAAAGGTGGCGCAAAAGATGCAGAGGAGAGGCACAAGCCCTGCTGTGGTTTCAGAACTGGGGCACACTGGTCACCTAATGGCTGCTAGGTAATAGATGTGTTCTAATGCAGTCCTGGGTGGCAAAGGACTTGGCTGAATGGTCATCCACCCATGCACCCAGTTGCTATTGGTCGCAATTGATGGCTCATGCAGGCCTAATGGTTGCCCAAACTGTATTATCATTATTATAACTGTGTTGGTTGGCGTAGACTGCAATTGAAAAGCTCTGGGAAAGCTTAGTGGACACTAGGGGTTCAGTGTGTCCACGGTTCAGTTCAGTCCACGATTTGTGGGCCACGGTTTCGGATACGGTTCGGATGCAGCAGGGTTTTCCAAACTGTGGTGTGTGCACCACTGGGGGTGTGCAAAGTGAAAAGAGCAAGGGCAGATACATGTGTTTTTACTACAGTGTTAATAATATAGGTGGGCCGTTATCGGCGTTAACGTGCTGCGTTAACGTGAGACTCTTATCGGGCGATAAAAAAAATATTGCCGTTAATCTATCAAAGTTGGGTTGGCAGCTGGGTCTATACTACACAAACTATGATGACTTTCACCAAAGATCTTAGATTCTACAAAGATAAGCCAACATAATACGTCACTATGGGACCAAAATGCCAACAAATTCCTATTTCGAACTCTTAGAAAATAATTTAGTGTGTCTGTAAAGCGAGCTAGCAAGCTAACGAACTAGCTCTAGCTCATTCAAGTGAATGGTAGTAACTATGACAACACCATGTGCTAAACGCTAACAGCGATTGGACTCACCTTGGATTGCTGTAACCCTATAACTTTATATTATTCGCCATTTGAAGCTGTACTTTCAACATTACTTAACAAGCCAATCTGACCTTTATTTTTGTGCTTTAGGCATTCAGCAGTCTGGCATTGTTGTAAAGGAGAAGGTACTTTTATAAAGGTCTACTGTTACTCTTTTCATCTGTTGGGCCCCTTTTCTACTTCTCTTATACTCTGTCTTTGCATAGTCCTCAAGTCTGGAGGCAACTTTCCCTGTAGACCCTAATGAGAAGGCACTACTGCAGCAGATATCGGAGGCAGACCACAACAAGGATAGTGTTATGGAAGTAGTAGAGCCAGGTTCAGAGACTTGGCCAGCATTCTGAGTCCAAAGTTTAGCTGGCTGACCGGTAGGTGTTGTCTTGGCAGGGTTGGGTTAGGGACATAGGCAGTGCACACATGATTTATTTATTTATTTTTAATGTCACTACCATGTCATTGCTGTCAGCACATCATACTGTCACTCAGTGCATCTTAATACTTGGAAAAAAGGAAAAAGAGGTTAGATGGGTGTTTGAGACTGGGATTGAAGATTACAGGATGGTCATAGACTACCAGGCAAATTTGTTTTTTTGGTTTTTATGTCATTACCATGTCATTGTTACCAGCTCATCTTAATGTTACAATTTCTGTGTTTTTCAAAAATAAACACATTATATTTTAATGCCACTGCTGTGTCACTGTTCTTTGCATCTTGATGTTTAAAAAAAGGTAACTTAAACGTCTGATTCAGCTGTCTCCCTTTTAACATAACTCCTGCAGGGAGTGATAAAATCTGGTGCTTTCGAATTATTACAAGGTTAAAAAGTAATGCCTTGTCAAATGGGCTTTTAAAATGTAGAGGACTGACTATTTATAGTATACCAGCACATATATTAACCATATCTGCATGGTGTATTATTCTGTTCTCGTCCGGCTACATGACAAGACGCACTGGGAGCCAAGGTACGTTACATCTGGCAAATAAATAAATAAACTCACGTATATTTAAATGGCGAAAACAGCACAGCAGAGTGTCTGGTAATGGCTAACATTTCTCTGCTAATCACACACTTACGTGAGGGTAACTTGCACTAGCAGCTAAGGAGATTTAGCCTAAAGCCTGTAAAGAGGCGTTTTCAATAACATTCTGTTAATAAGTCCGACATATTTTAACCTGTTATTTTGTTAGTATTCCTATGGTTCAGTTCTAAATTTGAGCACATTAGTGTTTGGTAATGGCTAATATTTCGCTGCTAATCACAAACTTCGCTTACATGAGGCTAACTTGCACTTGTTTTATGTTAGCAGCTTAGGAGGTTTAACCTAAAGCCTGTAGAGAGGCGTTTTCAATAACTTTCGGTTCATAAGTCCGATGTGTTTTAACCTGTTATTTTGTTATTATTCCTATGGTGTAGTTTTAAACTTGAGCAAATACTGTATTACTAAGAAAAAAATACGATTGTTTAATAAACAGGAGTTGAAGTGGCTAATGCAGAAAACGTAAGGACCCCCGGTGGACAGTTGACGTATTTCAACCAATCACATTACTTAAATTATTTTGACGTATTTCCGTTTCCTAAAAGTCAAACTATCTGGCAGGATTCCAACTTTCTGGTACCGACAGAAACCATTCCCCCGGGTCCTAAACACCCTTGCGCGTCGTACGCTACACAGAATGCATAAGCAATGACTTTCTATTAAACAAGCAAGTTTAATATCTCGCGTATCCGAAATCCGATCCGATCTACAGAATGAACCGAACCGTGCTAAACGAACCGAACGGATTCGAATACAATCCGAAACCGTAGCACCCCTAGTGGACACTTGTACATTGGCATAAAAATGCCCACAAAATCTGCATGTTGTGTGGCTTAAGATAAGCACAAAAATCACTGCAGCAAAGAATATAGAAAAACATAGAAAAGGGATTTTCTGGTGACCATTGAGCATCCTAGTCATTTTTGGTCACTCAATGGTGACACAAATGTCATAGTCTAAGCATCTAACCATCCAGGAAATCCATACTCCGTACAGGTGACACACCTGTTACACAAGTGTTGCAGCCAGACTACAGGTAGCACACCTGTGAGACAGACTGCCTAGAAAATCAGGTCAGCCACCTGTAAGTCAGCGAAGCCTCCTATAAGCAAGTCAACCACCTGCCCTGCCAGCAAGCTAGATATTAGGTTAACCACCTGCAAGGGCATTTTTACCATTTTTGTTACAGCAATTTGAATATTTTTGTCTGCTCAGGAACTGACTTCTCTCTTTGATAACATCTCAGTTAACTTGAGGTTTATTTTAAGTGTCTGCTGGACAGAGCATGGCCTGGTTTATAAACATATAGCAAGCCCAATCTCAGTCCCACAAGGAGCTGAAAGGCAGGTAACCAGGCTGGGCTACAGTACATGATTTCAAATGTTGGCAAAGAGCCCTATGGAGGAACTGATCAAAGAAAGCTAAAGATGAGAGAAGAAGCTCGGAGAGGAGTGCCGTACCCCTTCTGCCAGGAGGCTTGAGTCTCTCCCCCCTCTCTTTTGCGTGCTCCCTCTCTCTCTCTCTCTCTCTCTCTCTCTCTCTCTCTCTCTCTCTCTCTCTCTCTCTCTCTCTCTCTCGCACACATACACTTTCTCTTAATTTCCATAAGTCTGCAGGTCCATTATTCCTCAGCGTGGCCCGTCTCGTCTGCCCGACAGTATTTGCTTCAAAAGGCTGCGGCCCCGTCGTCCAGAGAGCCGCAGTCCTGTCTCTTTTTTACTTCACTTCAGCGTGGAGGCCCGGTGCTGTCAGCGCACTCTTTATCCCATCAGATGCTGATGCCTGGATATGACAAGACTTCAGACCTATTCACAGCTCTATGAGCAAGATAACTGCCTCGCCTGGGCTCTCTCTGAGAAAGGGTTCAGACAGAGGGAAAGAGAGAGTGACAGAAAGATTGAGAGAGAGGGGAAAAACATGAAATAGAGAGAAAAATTGAGAGAGATGAAGAGAAACAGTGGAAGGGAGGGAGGGAGAGAAAGAAAGAGAGAGAGAGAAAGAGAGAGAGAAAGCATGGTTCCTTTTCACATGAGCCGGAAATAAGGAGAGTTGTCAGAGTGGTCAGTTTTCGCCTAGCCGGACTGTGATTCAGCATTCATTCCCAGTCACTTGCTGACTGCACTGTTGCTTTGGATGCAGTCCAATTCACTCTGTGGCTTTGTCTGCATGTAACAACGACAAAGACAACAAAAACCTTATATCACCGTCTGGGATCTTACAGCCTGGAACATTTAACAATCACAGTCCCAAATCATTTCTGTGTGTGTGTGTGTGTGTGTGTGTGTGTGTGTGTGTGTGTGTGTGTGTGTTTCTCCTTCACAGAAGTTTCTATGTCATTCGAGAGTGGTTCTTCAGTGACCTACACGTTCCAGGAGCCGTTTTCTGTGGTGCGCAACAAGAGTCGGCAGTCGTCGGCCATCTTTGCCCAGAGCAGCAAGTCGCGGGAGAACGTGGCCTTCGGTTTCGTCACCAACCAGGCCCCGGCCATGCTGCTCACTGTCAGCACCTACCACCAGCAGTACATGGCTGTCATCTTGGCTCAGAATGGTACCACCCTCTCTAATATCCCCTCCCATAGCCTCTTGTGCTTCCCTTTGCTGTTTTTGTGGCTTTCGCCTCGCACGTGATTGTTTATTGGCGGGAAGTCTCGGTGTCTACTCATCAGGGCGACACTTGTCTTGATTAAAAGTGTGATGGCTGGTTAATGATGATGAGGTGTCAGGAGAATGGCGTTGGGCTGGCAGCCGGGCCAGGGGAGCAATTATTTTCATTAGAGAGATGGGGGGAAGATAACGGGCTTTGAAAACGTGTCGCTCTGATCGGCAAAATGATTATCCATCCATTCCTCTTCTTGCTGCTGTTCTCTGCCACCCTCCCACCTTTCCCAGCTCCTCTAGTTACACCTACAGGCATTTACACACACACACACACACACACACACACACCTGCCAAGCTCTTAACCCTATGCTCCTCTTTTTCTCGCAGGGAGTCTGCAGGTCTGGTACAAACTCAGCCGCGACAAAAAGCCAGATGTATTCACACCCCGACCCCACAGTTTAGCTGACGGTCTGCTGCACAAGGTCCAGATCCACAGAGAGGGGAAGGACATGTACGTTAAGGTACAAAGGCCATTTTTAAAGCTGCTTTTGGAAGATTTTGCCCACTGGCCTGCCAGCAAATGACTTTCCCTCAGTCATCAAAAGATTTACTGCAATAAGAATTACTGTAGCGTTACTGTAGAATTGCTGTTACTTTAGAATTACTAAGTTCCTTCAATTATTTCAAATATGACAGCTGCTAAAATATTTACTTTTATTCATATAAACTTTGTTTTTCCATGTTTATAGTATTCATATCTACCACTTACATACGCATACTGTAAACACATCCATCACATACAGGCCAGTAGCTAACAGATTTACTCTTTTAATACATATAAACTGCTTGCTTTCAAGTTTATTATATTCAAATCTACCACCGGCAAAGATTTAAATACATGAAAAAAAAGTACCTTAATTTTCCTATTACCCACTGGCTTGCACTGTAAAAGTATTTAGTTGGGTTGCATTGAAAGTACTCAGCATGCAAAGCTCAGGTTTATTAACCAGCGAAGCCTTAGTGGCTCCACACTGCTCCCAGCATCCTTTGCACCGCGTGAGAGAGCAAAAAGCCTTCGGTGCCCTCGGTATTCTGCTGAGTACAAATGACTGCGCTTAAAGGCCTTGAGAGCTTTGGTGGGAAATAAATGTTTACCTGAGTCATGAGAAAAACAAACCGGACTTCATTAACTTGGTCTTTTAAAAAGGAGTGGGGTTGGAAAAGGTGGGGTGCTTGGCTTGTGTTCTGCTGAGATTACATAGATGAACTTGGGTTCGGGCGTAGCAGCAGTGCACTGCCAGCAACTATGTATCTCCATTGTCATAGTTACATAACTGTAATAACATTTAATTATGGCGACCCTTTGAATGGACCTTGTGGCCCGGTGCAGTGTTCTGTAACCTCATGTTGCCTGCAAGGGTTGGACAAGTTTATATAGCCGTGTTTTGTTGCCATTGCCTCTGGACATTGAGGCTGAATGTAATGTCAGTATGATTCATCCTCCTCTGTGGCCTAACACGGGAGAGATATCTCATTACGGTTGCATCTGCCGCCCTCGAGAGGATCCTGAAATGTCACAACACTCTGCCTTTGTACATTTCTCTTGTGTTGCCTTCCCTCAAAACAGATTGACAGGGACATCAACCAGAAATACAGCTTATCGTCTGACAAAGAACTGAACACAATACGATCCCTCACACTCGGGAAGGTTACAGGTAGGAGCTTTTGAAATGTTCTTGCAATTCTTTCATAATCACGGTCAGGCAACCTTGCTGCATCTATTGTAAAAATTGTAAAATTGATGTCACTTTCAACTCGTCATGTCCTGAATTCTGGTTCTTCTTTCTTTGACACTGAAAGGGTGGGGGGTGGAATTGAGTGTGATGGAAGGCAGAGTGTTCCTTGTTACTCTGGAACATCCTTCTTTCTTCTCTCTGCCATGGAACTGAATGTTGCCCAGTCCTTTCTGGCTAGTCACACTGAACTGGATCCTTCACTTTTGCCTCTCTAAGAAAACCTCTCAAAGGGAACATAATGTCATTTCTTTTCTTTGTGAACTATCAAAGCCAAAAAATCCTCAAATTTG
>CM050220.1:26415923-26420923 GCA_027475355.1 Coilia nasus | reverse complement strand
CAGAACATGCATAGGTGTCGATGGACGTGCAAGTCACTGTCTGTGTAATGTTCTTTTGAACAACACCACACCTATTAGTTGCATTCTGTCAAGGCCAGGAAATGTCTTTCAAGTGGCCCTCTGCATTTCTGCTTCACCGATTTCTGTATTGTATTTATTTTTTTATTTTTTTGTATCCCCTACTGAGAGATATTAATCTGATTGTGATGTGTGTAAATGCGTTTTTTTGTTTTTTTTTTGTGAGATGCCAGAGAAATATCTCTCATCCACAGACATCACATTGAAACTAATTTAGCCGAGAATCCACCTTTGGGTATGGGGGATATGCATAAGTGTCAGGCTCATCGCTATGCAGGAAGTGGCCTATCCCTCTCATTCATTTTCTGTCTGACGTCCCTGTGTGATGAATCTCTGGACTCCCCTAATGATGTGTCACTCGCTGATGAAACCATTAAGGGCACCTTTCCTAATTTCCGCAATGATGAAAGCGGCAAGCAAGCTCGGAAATTTATGATTTTATTTATCTGAGCTTACCAAAGAACCGGGACATAATTCAACGGCATTAGATTCGCCTCCTTCAGATTGAGCAGTATGACCTGTGATGTGTGGAGATGATGGGGAAAGCTAGGCTTGATGCAGCACTGCTCAGAGGAGGTGACACTTAAGTAGATGTGATCGTTCAGAGACAGGTTTTGTGTTTGTCGTGGCTGTGCAATTTTATTACTACCCTGGGGGCTGTCAGATTTCTATGAAAATAGAAAACATCTGCTGTCCCCACATATAAGATGTAAACCCAATATTACTTATTGGGTATAAATAACAACAAATTAAGAAGATTGTACTTTTGATTGGATAGTTAATGTGACTATACAACACCATATCACGTTTGGATGTAGTGGTATATAATATAATAGGGGTGATTAACAGAAGGAGCTGTGTTCAGAAAATATTTGTATGGCTAAAGGCAAATATATAAGTACTGCATCTTGCTTTAATTCATTGGCAAACACTTGTGGACAGCAACTAGTTTTTAAACACAAAAATTCTAATCAGTGATTCGTTGACTGGGCATATATTTTAAAGTGCATTATCTCTTTTAAAAAGTGATATGAACCTCGCAGATTCTGAAGTTTATTATAAATGTATAAAAAATAATCCTATGCTTATTTTGAGTTTGTTTTCTATTGCTAGAATTGTACAGGTGTGCTGTAAATATATGTATATTTAATAAAAACAGAGGACATTTTTACAGCTTTATGTGCCAAGTGCCTGAGTCCCTTGCCTCTTTGTAAGTAATTATGAGACACTGTTAATGTTTTTTTTTTTTAAACACAAAAGCAAATAAAGTTTAATCAGAGAATACAACTCACAGTGAGTTCACAATTAATGTCCACGCCACGAAGAAACAAGTCAAAGAGATGTCATATCACACTGATTCTCCCTCACTACAGCCCACTGAAATGAGCACGGGGAGGCTTGTATCCCAGGTCCTAAACAGAGCTGTTTCTCAGCAGGGAAAGCGGATCGGACCGAACCAGGGCAATCTAGAGGGTGTAATGAGCTTCTGTGTGCTGGGACTGGGTTGGTACCATCTGGCCTCGAAGTGAGAAATGGACTCCCGGCTCTATTACAGGGAACTGTCATTACTTCATTGTTTTCACATTAGTGTGAAGGAAATGAATGCACAAGCATGGGGAGTTAATTGACATACATAAACATAACTGAAATTTCTTTTTAACACATTAAGACTGTTTGTGTCAGAAGAGGGGGTGGCCATGCTATTAATGTTTTCATTAGCGAGTTAATGATGTCAAATCTAATTAGTCTTCATAAAAAAAACAAAAGCAATCAAAAAATAACGCATTATGTATATTATTTTGTCATAACAAGATGATGAACTCACACATTCCTCCCTCCTTCCTCCAGCACACGCACACACAAACACACACACACACACACACACACACACACACACACACAGGACTGGTACTAGCCATTTTGGTACACAAAGTACACCAGCTTTGTGTAAAGAACATCATTTTGAGATGAGTAGGGTGGCACCCTATGGCATTATTATGCCATTTTTTCAGTAGGATCATTTTTATGATGTTCCCCCTGCCACTTGGCGCCATACGTGCAGTGTGTGATGCACATTATGGTAGCCCTGGCCCTGAACACACACTGAGATGTGTCTAGATCTCAGATGGTGCTGCTCGTTTTAAAAATGTAATTTCAAAACCTCCCCTCTTAACCAGCTTCACTGAGTCGACCTCCTACCTGCCTGCTCTTCCTATGAGAATATATAGCTGTGATGGAGGAATGTTATTTAACATTGGCTCCTCACTGGGGGAGTAACGCATCATGCACATGTATAACATGTCTTCATAGACACTCTATTACCTCCAGCTCCAGCTCATGGGGAAAGAGGAGGGGGAGAGAGGAGGTACAGCCAAGAACATGGTGTCCTATGCAGGGAGACAGGAGATGCATTGGCAAGTGTGGTAGTGCTGAAGCATATAGCAGGTCTTATATACTAATAAATACACACACATGTGCACACACACACATGACTCAGAAAGGTTGATTTTGAATGAAAGGCAGAAACACTCCAATTCACATTCTTTGTGAAGTTCTGTTTACCACATTGATTTGTCTTAGTCTCCCACTGTGAATCGTTACAGGGTATGGGGTTCTTGCTACGTCTGTTTGTGTGTGTGTGTGTGTGTGTTATATGAGGTGTAGGCATGTGCGTGTACACTTTGTGTGCACCTGCTTAAATCTTGTCAAAAACAACATATTCCTATCAAGTCCGTTCAGCCTTATGGGTGTTTTATCATTAAACATGTGGATGACTAAAAGGATACAGTACTGTGCAAAGATTTAGGCAGGTGCCTTCAAACCAGAATGGGTGGTCACACCAAATGTTGATCTGATTTAGGCTTTTCTTTTTTTCAGTCACTGCACTGTGTTAATTGATGAACATAAATGATTAACACTTCCATGTTTGAAGGCATTTCTAGTTGACAGCATGTTTTTCACATCTGCCTAAAACCTTTGCACATATATATATATATATATACACACACACAGAAATAGAAGTTAAAGGAAATAGGGAGCAGGTGTCATGTCTTCTTTTCTTTATTGCGCATCACAAAGATGTCCCACTTTTATGGCACTGAGGCTCACAAAAACATAAACAAGTACACCATTAGACACACACACACACACACACACACACACACACACGAGCAAACACACACACACACACACACACACACACACACACACACACACACACACACACACACACACACGAGCAAACACACACCCTTATGCCCACACAAACACACACACACACACCCATATACATACACACACAAACACACACACACACACACACACACACACACACACACGAGCAAACACACACCCTTATGCCCACACAAACACACACACACACACCCTTATACATACACACACAAACACGCACACACAAACACACACAAGAACATAAACAAACACGAACACACACACGCATAAGCAAGCACACCCTTATGCCCACACAAACACACACATACACACACACACACACCCTTATACATACACACACAAACACGCACACACAAACACACACAAGAACATGCACAAACACGAACACACACACAAACAGACACTCACACAGCAGTTGTCCAGCAGTGCCACAGCTCATTTGGTGAGTGTTGAAGCACTCACATCCGCACTGCACCCGCTAACGACAAAAACAACCCTACACTAATAATGGTGGCCTGACAGCATGAGGCAGACAGAGATAGTGGCCTGTTAAATAATGGTTGAAAAGGACAGGAGAAGCCTTTTCTCCCTGAGAAGTCCCGAGTCCACCACCCTCGCTGTCACCTCATTTGTGCGTGTTTTGTGTGAGTGTGCAGAGTTAGGTAGCTCTCTGTCTCTCTCTGTCTCTCTCTGTCGCTTTCTGTCTCTGTCTCTCTCTGTCTCTCTCTCTCTCTCTCTCTCTCTCTCTCTCTCTCTCTCTCTCTCTCTCTCTCTCTCTTTTTCTATCTCTCTCTCCTGCTGGGCACCTTGAAGAGTTTTAGCCTTCATTAGCAAGGCAAGTCAAAAGGGAATAAGCAAACGAAAGAAAACATTAACACCACATTCTCAGGTCAAACCTGGAACATCACCTACATTATCAAAGTAAACATTTAAAGACCAGCGACACATTAAACTAAGCATCCAACATCAGTACCGCATTATTAAAGCACTACCATATCAAAGCAAACATCAAATATTAACACCACTTTATCAGCGTAAACATCAAATATTAACGCCACTTTTTCAACATAAACATCAAATATTAGCACCACTTTATCCAAGTAAACATCCAGTTTTAACATTGCATTATGAAACACTGAATATCAGCAATGTCATATTAAACACTGGACATCACTACCACATTATTTAAGTATCATCAATATTTTGCCTCTATTTTACTTAGTGTCTTGTATGAAATATTTTACCCATTGTACAAACTAGCAGGATAAGCGAGTCTGTAGAAACTAGATTTCAGGAAAATGATGTTCAAAACATCAGTCATAGCGGGTGTGATATACAAGCTCCTAGGCTGCCAAAGACCAGCTGTTTCTTTATTTTTGTTAATTACAAAGACAGTGAAAGACAAACAAGTTACAAACTACAGGGTGTATATAAAAATGTTAGCATAGAATTATGCGTATAAGTGGTCCTATGGAGAGGATTAGTCATACCAATGAGAAATAAAATACATTAGAGTAAATATATTTTGTGGAAAGAGCACAAATGCCTCTGGGTGTTCTGCTATCGTCACATCAACACCAACACCGACACCAACACTGAGTATAACAACAAGCTGTGGCAAAAGAAAGGTCAAATAAATAACAAAAAATAGGCACAAACTGTGTGAAGTCATAACAATATGTCACACCACCAACATCAATTTTTTCACAGATAGTTAAAAATAAGTGTTA
>CM050220.1:26405923-26408423 GCA_027475355.1 Coilia nasus | reverse complement strand
CGCCGGCAGAGCACACCACTTTCTTCTGATCATGCATCAGATAATGACAATGCATCTTTTTATTTCTTTTCTCTCGCTCTTCCTCACAAGGCAAAATATGTAAGTGGAAACTGGTTTCCTCTCCAGACGCAACAGTGGCGCATAAAACTCACAAATTATGAGGCACTCGCACAAAATCACAGACTTCCACGGATCCCATTTGACCATTTGACGGCGGGATGCGATAGCAAGAGTGAGTATGCGGCCGACGCCACTGTTTATATCACGCAAGCCATTTTAAGATTCTGTGGTTGCCTGGCAACGGAGCGCACAGGCGAAATATACTTTTTTATCCATCTTCTCCAAGACATCCTCTTGACTGGTGGGCTTAGTGTTGAGAGGCTGCTCACTATAACCCAGCTTGCCTTGGCGGAGAAGTAGCGTCTAGTCTCTCACATTCTCACACCCAATCAAATCCTCTCCATTCCTCAACACTGCACCACCTCAACTGACAAAGTCCTGGAAGTTGTGTCACATCCGGCCTGATTGTGGACCACAATTGTGTTGTTGTCCATGACTCTTATCAGACCGAGTTTGTGTGTATGTGTGTGTGTGTGTGCGTGCGTGTGTGTATGCATGCGTGCCTGCGCACATGTGCCCATGCGTGCATACAGGGGTGCCACTGGGGGGAGAAAAGTAAGGTGGATTTTAAAGAGATACTATGCAACTTTGGGAGCTCCACATAGTGTCTCCAAGTAAATGTACCAGAGACTGTTTTTCCTTCCCCTCACGCTGTGCATGTGTTTTCAACTCAACTGATCAGAGTAACCATCAAATACGAAAGTAGCCATGACCACAGAGGTGAGTAAAGTCAGATTTTCTTCAGAATATAACCTGATCTGCTTCTTGCGATATCCCAGACTTTGTAAGTCTGAGGGTGCCGGGACGGACATCCAGATATTGCAAGCGTGGTATTCTGTCCACAGACAGCAGGGGTGGTTGAGAAAGTCTTTATTCACCCGGTAATGATTCATTTAAGCGTCTACCTACTTATGAAGATGATTGATTAACTCGAAAAAGTTGCATAGTGCAGCTTCAAGGGCCCAGCATTGGCAGGGAGTGCTTTGCGGACACCATTAATACTATTATGTAGAGGGCCAAAACTTGTACGGACCAGCATTTCTAGCAGCACCCCTGTGTGTCTGTTTCTGTGTGTGTGTGTGTGTGTGTGTGTTTCTGTGTGTGTGCTTGAGCATGTAAATGTGTGTGTGTGTGTGTGTGTGTGTGTGTGTGTGTGTGTGTGTGTGTGTGTGTGTGTGTGTGTGTGTGTGTGTGCGCGTTTCTGCATACAGTATATGTATGTGTATGGGCTTGTGTGCTAGAGGGGTAAAACTAGGTTTACCCCGCCCATCTCGCTAACAGTTTAGAATTAGGGTTAAAAATATTTTTCGGGAGCAACACAGGGTGAATGAGTGTTGTAGATACAGTATCTATATTTGTTCATTTCCTCCACAGTGCTGGAAAATGAGTATGATTTCCATGGTGACAGTGGTGATCACGCTGTCTAACGGCTACACAGCTAAACTTTTGTCTTCCAGCTACATAAGATGAAAGAGCAGGTTACGGATAACCTTCTCCACAACTTACCTGTCTATATAAACCTGTCCAAAGTCTGCAGCTCTTCTGTATTCGCAGTTCATTTGAAACGGTAGTGGTCTTTAATGTTTCATAAGGTCTACACTTACGTACATCACAGTACATTACATTGCATGAAACGTAACATGAAACGACACTTTTATCCAAAGTGACATACAATTCAGGACAGATTAAGCTGTTAAGCTGTAGCTATGCCAACAAGTACAAAGCAAGCAAGAGCATAACAAAGCAACAAAGTGCAGGACAGTGCTAGTAAGTGGAGGTTAGCATTAGGATGGGAAGTGCAGGACAGTGCTAGTAAGTGGAGGTTAGCATTAGTATGGGAAGTGCAGGACAGTGATAGTAAGTGGAGGTTAGCATTAGGATGGGAAGTGCTCACGGAAAAGAATGATCTTCAGGTGCTGACAGTACATCAGCAACATGTCTGCCCAGGGACAAAACAAGTGAGGGAAAATGGACAGTAATTCTTGTACACGGGTAACATGAAAGACAAGCACATGGCAACTGGGAAGACGCTGCTACTTGATAAGCTATTGATTTTCTCGTTATACTAGCTGTCAGGTGAAATGAATGTTGTGACAGCATAGTAACTCATTTAAAGAGAAAAAGGAAGGATAGAGAGAGAGAGAGAGAGAGAGAGAGAGAGAGAGAGAGAGAGAGAGAGAGAGAGAGAGAGAGAGAACACAATACAGCATGGCACACCAATATTCTCAGGTTATTCACGTTCCAAAAACTGCTGTCTTTAGATGGTCAGCTTATCGACTTTGAAGTGCCTCAGTTACATGCAAATGTGCATGTAAACAAACCAGGAGATCAAGGCCATTACCAGGAATATTAACAAGGAGGGCAAAAATGTTGCTGCAGC
>CM050220.1:26390923-26400923 GCA_027475355.1 Coilia nasus | reverse complement strand
TTTGGCAACAGAAAGAAAAGGAAAAACAAATTAAGAGTGGAGGGGAAAAAGGAGGAGTGATGTCACAGGAAGCGGCCGCAGGGAATCAGCTAGCATGGAAGTGTGATAACAATGCCAGGACCAATTACTCTCTCCAGTTGGCTAAAAAGGGAGACGGAGAAAAGAGCGAAATGGCTGATTGACTGCTTGGGGGAGCTGCCGGTAATGAAACTATCTGTCTTTCACCAGCTGTTGTGACAGGCTGCGAGATGGAGCCGGCGAAGGAGATGCCGAATTACCGGAGAGTTTTATCTTCTGCCGGCTGCGCTGGGTGGCACCAGGCATTACGGCCCGTAATGACAACCACTGCCTGCCACACATGTGGAGGCCAAAGCAGCACAGGCTCCAACATGGCGGCTGTCAGGCCACACTGTGGTTGAATGATTCCAAGGATCGTAAATCTTACCAAAAGATTTTCATCCTGCCCTTGGTGTACTCAAAGGTGTACTCACTTTCACAGTGAGGAAGATGATTATTTCATGATTTCATGCATATATAAAGAAAACCCTGAATGTAAGTACAGTGGTCCCTTGTTATTCGCGGGAGTTACGTTCTAAAAACAACCCGTGATAGGCGAAATCCGCGAAGTAGCCAGCTTTATTTTTTACAATTATTATAGATGTTTTAAGGCTGTAAAACTCCTCATTACACTTATACACTTTTCTCAGACAGGCAAAGTTCACACTTGCAAACATACAGCACTTCAGAGTCCCACAGCTAGCGGTGGAAGATTTATGTAAATTTTACAAGCTGAGCTCATTCTGTACTGTACAGGAGATTGCATGCACTAAAAAAATCCGCGAAACAGCGAGGCCGTGAAAGGTAAACTGCGATATAGCAAGGGACCACTGTACATGAATATCAGCTCACCTTTACAGTGATTTTGTAACCTATAACTGTGATTTATATTTTTATTATTTTTCCTTTATTTTATCAGGTGATATCTCATTCAGATATTAAATATCTTTTGCAAGGGAGCCCTAATGTTAATTTGGATGTTTTACCTTACATATTAAATCAATAAAAAAGTCTTGCTCAAGTAAAGAAAACATTAATTAAGGTATGCACGTTTCTTTGTTTTGTAAATGTCTTATGCTAAAAATAGTTGTCAAATCCATCTTAAATCTTACTGTAAATCCATATGTTTCATCCATATGTTGCATGTGATGTGAGAAGAACATCACAGATATGCTTCATATGTATGTGTGGATGAGCTTTGTGAAAGGCATGTTTTTCAGCCAGTTTGCATGGCAAAAATGGAGACGGGAATTCACTGACTCAGTTTTGAATTTAATGAATTAATTCAGAGAGGCACTTTCTTTTCCTTTTGTTGCCTTCCAAATGGCAATATCATTCAGAGCCAATCCCAGATGTGATTGTCTTCCATTGTGCTCGGCCCGTTCCATTATTCCGGCACTGCTCTGGTCCGCGCATATGGAGAATAATTTATCGATCCCCCGCTAGCAGGGAGCCCACCTGCGGCAGGGGCTATAAAGTAGCTTGTAGGTGAGCGAGGCAGAAGCTCATTATCACCTGTGTGCCACGGACGCTCCACGAGGAGAAGCCAGCTGCTGAGACGGCCCTCCTGTCCATCGCCACCTGCTCCGGGGCTCCGAGGAGGGGGGAGCAATCAGCATCATATTTCCTGCATGTGGCCGCGTGGCTAAAGCGCTGGAGGAGCTCCCGCGTCTTTGAACTCGTGTCAGTGCCACTGATGAGCGGAGCGGTGCATGTGGTACCAGCAGGTCTCTGAAGTGCTATTTTTACCCACTTCCAGCCTCAGACAGCGTGTAATGTGTGTACTTTGGAAGTCCGGTGATAGGACAGAACACTAAGCTGACAGTAAACGGATAGCTTTACAAACGGAAGTTTGGTACAACTCATTGCACACACGGCTAATTATGAATTTATGAAGTTAGATGTATATATTTACACATAATATATTGTCACCATCTGTTTTGAGTGCTACAGTAAATTGCAGCTTTTTATGTCTGTTATTAACTAACTTCACATGCACTGTGAACTGAATAACACAGACAGACCTAGGCAGATGAACTGCAGAGAAAATAAATCTTTTTTTGTTTGTAATGTGCATTTATAAAGTCAATATACAGTAGGGTTTACAAAAAACCTAATTGCAAAACTGAAGGGAACTCTCAAGGTAGTTCCATCCACGTTGTTTCACCTGTCTAACCACATTAAGATCACAGATACATCATAACATGCACACCAAATTCACAAGGTCTAGACTAACTAATGTGATAATAAACATGTATGTCTTGAGGGACTTCATTTACACTGTTTTCATTTGGAGCTCACA
Organism: Coilia nasus; assembly: GCA_027475355.1. Taxonomy (NCBI): domain Eukaryota; kingdom Metazoa; phylum Chordata; class Actinopteri; order Clupeiformes; family Engraulidae; genus Coilia; species Coilia nasus. The sequence goes on along the minus strand of CM050220.1, from coordinate 26,398,564 downwards.
ATTGTAGAGTTCCCTTCACACCTAGAAGATGATGGTATAAAAAACACAGGGAGAGATCTTTAACATAAAAATAGCTTTTAACCACTCCACCTAGGAGATGAGAGTAAGAAAACCACAGGGAGAGATCTTTAGCTTAAAGCTACACTAAGTAGTTTTTTCAACCTTAAAAGAATGTTTCCAAAATTGTTTGAGTGGTTCGTAACTCGTAACAGGGTGAATGGCACTTCCATGGGCTATAAGCACACTGTGCAAGTTTGCCAAAGCGGGCCACCTAACTGTAGTTCGAATGAGACATAAGAAAGACAATTCCACTTCCTACCTGTAGGGAGACCAGAGAGGGAAAGTGCTTTAGTGTTGCTTTAAAAAGAACTTTTAGCCAGTCCTTGGACACACGGAGAAGATGGAGACATCAAGCAGAGAACTTGACTAGCTGTTCAGCATGAGAAGAGCAATTGGCTCAATGTCAATAACAAATAAGATCAAGGCCGGGCGCTTTGTTAATGAGACACAAATCAGCATATTAGAGCCTCATTAAATCAATAAATGTATGGCTGATTGTGCCCCAGACAGGGAAAAGAACATGAGTCAGGTGAAATTATATAAAGGCCCGATCCACTCCAGCTCTATTTCCATTCTTCTGGTGATCAGTACATTTGATCAAATATAAAAATGGACTGCTAGTGATATGCTAGTGAGAACAGGGCATTTCAATGCTGAGGTCATCAGTGAAAGATAAAATGTGTGCTTCTGTGTGTGTGCATGTGTGTTTTCCATCTTCCATCTGTTCATGTCACACACTGTGTGTGTGTGTGTGTGTCTGTCAGTGTGATAAGTAAATCCAAAAGAAAGATCCTCAACTTTCTGACATACAACTGGCTTTCTTGCTTTCATTCTCTTACTCTTATTCTCTCTGTCTCTCTCAACACACTAGCAGATCAATAACCTCTCTGTCCCTTCTCTCTCTCTCTCTCTCTCTCTCTCTCTCTCTCTCTCTCTCTCTCTCTCTCTCTCTCTCTCTCTCTCTCTCTCTCTCTCTCTCTCTCTCTCTCCTCTGTCCTACTATCAGACCTCAACCTCTCCACCCCTCCACCCCCCGGGTGTGGCCGGACTGCTGAAGATATCCTGATATTGGGGTCATGCGAGTGTCTCTTCTCCATGTGCAGGCACAGAGCAATTCTGAGGATATTAGGCCCCCAAAGGAGTCAGAATCGCTGCAGTTGCACGTTGCAGATTACAGCTTGTGTGCTCATATCAGGTCATACCTTCTTCCATCTCCACCTTTCATTTCACAGCCGTCCGCTGACATGAGGAGGATCCTGACGAATGCACCTCTCCCGTTATTACAGGAGCAAAACTAAAGGGTTCTAACCAACCTATAGCACACCCTTTCTCACCCACTGACACACGTGTGCACACATGCTCTCTCTCTCTCTTTCTCTCTCTCTCTCTCTCTCTCTCTCTCTCTCTCTCTCTCTCTCTCATTCACACACACACACACACACACACACACACACACACACACACACACACACACATACACACGCACACATCCACACACATTTGAGATAGAGATGACAGCAGGCAGTGTCTTTGTGTTTGCTTTTTCATGACAACATGATTTGGGGGTTATACAGTGGCCTTTTTTCCCCCAGAGCACACAGCTCCCCTCTCCTCCTCCCCTCCCTTCTCTCTCGCCTCTCACCTGGACAGGCTTTCTAAAGAACCATGGCAAGTCATTGGCCGGGTAATAAAAAGCCATTTTGAGTGTTGGTCAGGTTTGAACACACACACACACACACACACACACACACACACACACACACACACACACACACACACACACACACACACACACCCGCACACACAGACAGACATACACACACAATGGCAACAAAAGAGCTGTAGGGAGGCAAAGCTGGCAGGAGTCTTTTTCTATGCAATTTTCTCCCCGAAGAAGTCATGTAAGAGTCCCCTTTTCAAAGCATGGGTGGAACTGAAAGAGGAGGAAGGCTGTCACATGTTCTGAACATGTGAAGCAGATTTAGAATGGGTTGGGAATGTGAAAATGGCAGAGGAATACAATTAGTCTGACTGACTAAAATTATAAAATGACTTCCAATAGCACAGTAATGATATGGCGCATATATATATATATATATATATATATATATATATATATATATATATATATATATATATATATATATATATATATATATATATATATATATATATATATATATATATATATATGTGAATGGTAAATGAGAGAAGAGTTCATTAACAACATTCAATTGAACTGTTGCAAATGTCAGTGACTATGTATGCAGGGTAAGAGCCAAAGAAGAGTGAAGAAGAGCAGACAGGATGCCAGAGTTTCTAGCCAGCCCTGGTGTTGGCCTTTACCTACAGGTCCATCACAAATCACATATGCAGGTCACCAACTAGTAGCCTTTGGACCAAGCAGACCTTTGGTAGCTCAAGTTAAATACAATGACGTTCACTAGAATGATTACAACAGAGTCAGCACAACTAGGATAGATACTTAAGTTTAGATAGTCTGCGGTGTGTCTTAAAACATCTGTGTTTCAGGACATTCCTGCATGCTTTACCTATTGTTTATTTTCACACCTACATTAGAACAGAATTATTGTTACTCTCCATACCTTCTATTTTTGCAACAATACACAATTCAACAAACTGTTAGACGGTTTATGCTTTTTTCACGCAGTATGTCAGATCTAGTCCTTCTGGGTTCTCCAATAATTTCCTCGATGCTGTGCTTTAACAGATACTGTGCAATGCCACAGACCATTTTCCCAGCTTGAAAATCAGTTCTGGGTAGGCAACTGCTTTTCAAAGACGACTGCTCTGAATGCAGAGTATGGATCCTTAGCCAAGCAATGACAAATTTATCCTGCACCTTTGCCAGATGCAAAATTCAAAGAGAGTAATAGACCATTGTGGAAATACTCTGTGTAGATGTCCAGTTTAGTGATTTTCTTCTGGCCTGCATTTCAGTTTCACAAATTGATTTTTTTTTTCTTTCTCTTTTTTTTCAATAGGGCTCTTGCTAGGAAGTTTTTTTTTTTCAGTGAAAGGAATGTTTCTCCTGGACTCTCGCATCTCTCTTATCTCGCAGCTGTCTCCCGCACCCCACATGCGTAGCTTTGCCTCAGACAGAGAAGTGAATAGGTCAGGATATAGCTGTACATTTGGAGCTGCATATGCAGTTGTATGTGGACTCCCATCTCAAGAGCTTAGTGAGAGGTTTATGAAATGTAAATTTAACTTTAGGTCGTCTTATCTTTTTACAGCAATCGTCAGTTTATTTTCCCTCCAAAGTTGTAAAACCACATTAGGCATGAGAAAAACAAGTCAACATAAATATGATGATAATATTTAAGTTTGGAGAGTGTGATAGTCTAGAGGAACCTCTTTGCAGTTATCTCATCTGCTCAAAAGCCATCTGAAAGCATCTCAAGGCTTATGTCAACAGGGGCTCAGAAACCTGGCACGGGATAAGACAGGCATGCGGTGGGTGTGTGTTTGTGTGTGGGTGTGTGTGTGTGTGCATGTGTCAGTGTGTGTATGTGTGTAGGTGTGTGTGTATGTGTGTGTGTGTGTGTGTGTGTGTGTGTGTGTGTGTGTGTGTGTGTGTGTGTGTGCGTGCGTGTGCGTGTGTGTGTATTTGTGAAGTGAGTGGCACTGGGCGACCTTAGCCCTGCATGTGGGCAACAGGTGTTGGCACGTCTGTAGAGATTTCTTTACCTGATCAGAGCTGATCTCATGACAGGCAAACATATGTGCTGCTGCACCTTCATTACATCTGTGTGTAGGTGTGTGTGTGTGTGTGTGTGTGTGTGTGTGTGTCTGTGTGTGTGTATGTGTATGTGTGTCCCAGTACCCCATCTAATTGAATCACTCCCCTCAGCACACTTTCCCAAGAGCACCTCCAAGAGGCACACTAACCTTCTTCATGTTTCTACAACTCTCTGCTACACCCCAAAGTTAATCCTAACTAAATTTAAAAAAGTAGAAAAAGGCTGATAGAGAAAGTAAGAAAGTGAGAAAAATAAAGGTAAGAAGGATTGGGAGAAAGACAAACAGCGAGAGAGAGAGAGAAAGAGAGAAGTAGAGAGAGAGGGAAATAGAGAGAAAGGAGAAAAGAAAGGGGGGAAAGAAAGAAACAGGTGAAAAAGAAGAGGGGGGAGGGGTTGTAGAGATAGAATAGAGAGAGACAGAGGACATAAAAACAGTGTGCAGTGGATGGCCATTCCTCCCAAGGCTTTGGCTATGCATTTTCATGAGGATTTCCCAGCTTTATTACTGGGACAGTACGGCAGCCTCTTGATTGATTCTGGCTCGTTGGCATTCATGTATTCCTGTCTGTCAGTAATCTCTCTTTAATGGAGCGCCTCCGAGAGCCATAATAAAGCATTTAGTAGGATTACTACGGCCCAGGCCAGAGCGCCCCAACCTGACTAACTGGGGCTCACACACCAGCAGACACTGGAGGGTGCTGGAACATGGGACTCGTTGCTTACACACGCGCACACACACAAACACACACACATACACACACACGCACATACATTTACACACACACATACATTTACAGAATTACATAAACACACTCACACACTCACACATATACAGTATATACCGACATACACACACACACACACACACACACTTACCAGATGGACGGCATTAAACAAAAGGCCCCAGATTTGGCAAGCAAATCTGATGCAGGGTTGCTGTTACCCAAATGAGGAGCGATCATTTAGCTCTACTGCAAGGACAAAATAGCACGCAAATTTGTCATTTTCTTTTGATTGTCTCGCATAAATGCTGCTCTTTTTTCCATCCCACTGAGGCTTTTGAAAATGCTTGTTCCCAATTCAGACTACCACGCAAAAGTCTCATCCACCCCCCCCAAAAAAATTATCCATCATAATCGGGTTATTTCAAGAAAATGTAGAGGAACTGAGAAAATACAAAAGATGTGGAATTTCCTCTCCCTTGCTGAGAATGAGTCTGTTTTGTCCTTTGTTACTGTCCCTCCTGCTGATGCTATTCAGAACCACAGAAAAAAAAGAAAAAAAAACATCATTGGGAAAGCATTTAGAGAAACATTCTCTCATCTCAGTTTAGCACACAAAAAGCTCTGTGAGCTTCCTCCCATTTACTGAGGCAGCTGAGCCTCTGTTAGAGGCTGTGAGCCTATTTAAAGACACTGTTTACTGGTAGGTGTGCTAAGTGACTCTTATCCCCCCACCACACACACATACCCACCTTCTTCCACACACACCATCAGCTTCCCCTCCATCGACAGCACCTCCACCCCCCAAGCCCCTGAACCAGGACACATATTCCTGGAGCACGCTGTCTGGGAACACGTGGCGATCGTTACTGGACTGGGCATCTGTCCACCATCCCATTAGACGGAGAGGGTCCCGGTAGAGTGATAGAAGTGCAGCCCCATCCTCCCACCTCCATGCCAAAGCTATCATTATCACACAGATGGGAAAAGCCTAAAGAAGCCCTCAGACATAATCACGACATCACCAGAGCTCCCTGACACTTAGCCAGCAAGACATACTATTTCATGTCTCTGTAAAATGTGTACAGCTATTGGACATTATATGTGAATCATTACAGGTTTGGTAAACTGGAAAGGAAGGCTAGGCAATTTAATTTATATAGCTCATTTTATACAAACAGGCAAGTAATGTGCTTATCATACATAAAAGTGAGAAAAGTAGAAAACATAACAGAGATAAAAGTTAAAGGAATTGATGGTCCTGGCATGGCAAGCTGAGTAGAGCACAATAAACTGTCTGGGCAGCATCCACAGCCTAGCCTAGTCACACAACACACAAACACACACAAACACACTTCTTCAAAGACACCAAAAACAAACCCACCACATCGATGAGGTCACTAATGCACACATTAATACGTACTGGCACAGACAGTATTAAGCAGTGTTCCATTATTGTGGTCTGCAGCTGCAATAATACATACCAAGCCACATTTTATAGCAGGAAAACTCGTTGCTTTGCCTGCCTGAACTTACAGCCTAATAAACACTTTAACAGCCTGGCCGGTAATTGTTATTTCTCTTAAAAGGATAGATGCATTATGATCTTTCGTTGTAGCAAACGATAAAAGGAAAAAAAAAAACATTGCTGTTACAATCCATCAATCCATGAATGGATTCATTTTCAGTTCAACGACAAAGCCAATGCATCTAGCCTCTGCTGGTCCATGTAATGGTGTGCAAGCGTCTTAATCCATTTTAAAAGTTTCTCTCTGACTCAGCAGTGGTTGCTGGTGCACAGTTAATGACTTTTAGCGGTGACACTAATAGTGCTACAGCTTTCTCTTCAACAACTCTATTTAAACAGAGGACTTTTTGTCCATTCCTAAATGCATACTGTGGCAAGGTGAGTGGCCTGACCTTTGACAGTAAGAGGCAGTACGATGTTTTTTATTCCAACCATTCCTAAAACCAGCTTATTTTGATTTACACAAGTGACTGGAACAAGAATCACATGCCTGTAATGATGTTTAAATACCTTGACTAATAGAACCATATATTTTTTTATTTCATTCAGAAGTTATTGCGTCACCGGGGTCTTACTGGATTACCAACGTTGCCCGTGACCAGGCAACTCAAACGCAATTGCGAAACGTGGCAGGCAGAGAAATGACAAATCATACAAGGATATAAAATTAAATATAATTTATTGAGGGCAATATAAGATAAAAGCAATTAGTAAAAGGGGATTATAGTTCTTAGGGCTGAACAAAGTCCACAATATGCCCTGTAGTAGCAGGAGAAAGCCAAGCTTCCCAACTCCGCCCCCGCACCAAGGAGCAGCAAGCGACGGCGGAGGAAGCAAGGGCAACAGCAACCACGCCAAGGCAGACAGGCAGGCAAACAGCAGCAGCGAGCACAGCAATGCAGGCAAGCAGGAGGGCAGCAGTAGTAAGCAAGGCCAGCAAGGAGGTCAGCAGCAACACCGAGTAGAGCAGCAGTCAAGCCGAGCCAGTACTGCAACACAGGAAGGGGACACGGCAGCCAGCAGCACATCCACAAACGACAAGGATTGTTGCGAGGAGCCTGGACACTTACTTTGCCGGGCACAGGCAAAGTCTGTGACCCGGTGATGTGATAGCGCAGAATAGAGACCGCCGGGAACCTGGGCCAGCCTCTCACGCCGATACTGGAACACACGAAAACACAGCGGCAGAACAGAGCGAGCGGACCACATACAGGGAAGACACGGTACAAGCCCCAAACACTTACTTCTACCGGGCACAGACAAAGTCTGTAGCCCGGAACTGTTTGGTGAGCCTGTTCTCAAACACGGCTGCCGGAGTCCTGGCCAGCCTCTTCCCTCCCCGCAGACAAAGCCTGGTGATCCGCCGTCTCTGCTCAGTCCTCCGCTGCGTCCGAGGCTCAATGACCTTCCTGCTGCCCCTCCGTCCTCCCGTCCCTCCTGTGTCCTGTAGGCTACTACCTGCCCAACGATTAAATACAAAACCCAGCCCCGCACACACCTGGCACACAATTAACACAAATCAGCCGTCTCTACCACGATTGGAGGATGTCAATTGGGTCCATTATCA
>CM050220.1:26373423-26383423 GCA_027475355.1 Coilia nasus | reverse complement strand
GTCATTTTCCATCTAATACTTTCAATACGAGTTCCTTAATTACTTCCTCTCCACGGCACTTCAGCTCTGTTGATTTTAGTAGTGAACTAGGAGGGAAACTCAATCAGATGAGTTCTTTACCGGAGTTACCTGAGCGAGAAAACAAATATTATTAGCACCGCTGCCTGGGGCTAGACACGAAATGGATCGACTGGGCTAAAGTCATTAATACATTTTTAACAACACTTACCCCCCGACTAATTAAAATAATCCCTTTAGCAAAAGGATTGACAAATGACCGTCCACATTGCTTCTGTGTTCTTTTAAAAATATCCCATAACATTCAGGTATTTGGCTTGTAAGCTATCACAAACATCTTCTCTCATTCTGTTGTTGTCCCTTTGCTGGTCTCTTTTTTGCTTACACTTCTTTTCCTCTTTTCCCCTCTCTCTCTCTTTCACAAGTACACACATTCCTACAGTGAATCTCAAAACAGGGTCTCCTAAATAGTTATGGTCAAGTCAGGTCAAGTAAAGTAGGTTTTTATTGTCAGTTCAGCCATATACACAGTACAAGACAGCATTTCAGTATTACACGCACGCTGTGTGCGCGCACCAAAACTAAACTGTATTGTATTAACGCTAGTCACATCAAATCAGCGCAAATTCAGTACAAATTCATATATTTAATGCCGTATTTAGTCAACAAAGCAAGCCAATATAACCAATTTTTTATTTTATTTTGTTACTTAGTCAAAAGAGGTGACGGGTCACCGGATCCAGTATAAATAGCTGCCGGAGCCAACGTCGGAGGTTCCGGAGCGCACTCCGGCTTGCTCCCCCTCAAATTAAGCACTGGACAAGACAGATACATAAGAGTGCCTACATACACTACTAAGAGCCACATACTCCCCCACACATGCCCATTCACACACACCTACACACACACGGGACACATATGTACATACATTACATTACATTACAAGCGACTTACAAAAGGAGGACACAAACAAGCTAACAGAAGTGTGGAGGAACACACTAGTAGACAAAAGCCATGGCAAAGTTAGTGCAGCCTAGGGTGCACACAAGGAGGGAACACACAAGGAGAAAGCAAAACACACACACACACTCACACACACTCACACACACACACACACACACACACACACACACACACACACACACACACACACACACACACACACACACACACACACACACACACACACACACACAAACACACACACACAGAAGGAGATAGATGTGCCTTAGATAGATGGTGTTAATTATGGTGCAATTGCATGGTGGTGCACTGCAATGACTGGCTTCACTTAACTTCCTACCTGTGACATTTCATACCTGCTGGAGGTTTTGTACCTATTATCTCTTCCTGTTATCTCTTGAAGAGTGTCTACTTCCTAAAATAACATATGAAATTGTATTTAACACCAATAAACAAAATGGAAAAAATCTTGATATCCCACTGTGTCTACTGTCTCAACACAGTGAATACACGCATGCGTGTCTGGATGTATGGATGGGTGCCGGTCCTTAATGTGCGTTTGAAATTCTGTCCACGAACGCAAACCTAATTACATCACTGGGCCGAAATCCCTTTGGGGGCATCGTGTTAAAGTGCTGCACCAGAAGCAACAAACTTTAGCAGTGAATTGCCCCCATTATACATGTGCCATGACACTGAGCTTTACCCCTGTTGTGACCTAGCCTGAGGGACACAACTACTACAGCAGAACGGCGCCAAAGCTGAGCCAATATAGAGCGTTAGTACAACGGAACATATAGGTTATTACATAGTTATTGTGGCAAGAAATATTTCTTTATTGGAACCGAAATAAACATTTACATTGGTTGATTTCACTGTGCAATGTAACTTTTGCCTCTCACACACACAGACAGACACACACACACACACACACACACACACACACACACACACACACACACACACACACACACACAATATGTGAAAAACAGTGTTATTGACAAAATTTTTCCAGTAGATAACTGTTCTATTATCTTAATTACTGTTATTTTTGTTACACTTTGACAGTATCTTGTTCTAAATATTAAACAAACACTAGCCCATTTGCCTTAAAGAACAATTGGATTTTATGTACAAAAGTAAGAGCAAAAACTAGCGTTAATATATTCTGTTTTAATTCTGCCTCTCATTATAACTGAAGTCATACTGCTTTTGCCAGTAGGACTACAGAGAATTGGAACGTTAATTGCTAGGCTGATGTAAGAAATGTTTGCTCTTTTTACACAGTGAAACTTCCTATTTAACTCAGTCATAGATGCTGTATAGAACCCGCCTTAAGAGGCATTAGGGCTTGTGTTCCATCATTGAAGCATGCAATGTGTCTCCTGGTTAGTTCAAACAGAAAATAAAAAATCAATCATTAGCTCATTTTATGGATCATGTAAATATGAATTGTTGCCATGATGTAAAGAGAACAAACAGCACAGAAACAATAACTAAAAAAAGCAATACCCAATAACAGATACACTTAAAGTGGTGGTGTGTAAATGCAAATTACTCTTGCCGAGTTCTCACAAAGACAAATAGGAAAAAAAAGAAATATGAAATATTTACTTTCCCCCCACGGTGCTGTTATCTTATTATGTGATTTCATTCATTATAATACCTAAAAACGAGTCTTGCAGAGGGCTCATTTCTTGCAGTAGATCAAAGACTGAATGTAGCATGATGTCTCTTCAGAGGGAAATATGCAGTTAGGAGGTAGAAAGGGGTTTAGACTGGGTCCTCTCTAAACACTTGTTTACAGGCCCACACGATTAGTTTCCCTCTGAAGTCTCTGTGTCTATCGATGCCTTTGATGTGGGTTCAGTTTCATGGTGTAAAAGCAGGGCTGTGCAAGGGGCTGGACATATTCTTTGATGACCAAGGCCTGCACGGGGACCGTCACAAATGCAAATGAACAAATGCATATGCACACACACACAGACACACACAGACACACAGAAACACACACTCACAAGCACTTACGCACACACAAACACCACGACACACCCACATACACACACACACACACACACACACACTGAAACATTCAGTAGCATTTCATCTTGTATGGTGATCAAAACAAGCAGCAACGGTGTAGATAAATAAGCAGCAGGTGTTTCTGGATGACAACAGCTTTAGAAAAAAATGCAAAAAACCAAGGCCATTCCTAATTATGTTCTTTCTTCACACATTTGATGTTTCACTTCATAACCGTTACTGCAGACAGTCCACATCTTCTGCTCCATTCTCCTTCAATTTATATTCCACCCCTTTTCTTTCGCTCTGTCTCTGTCCGTCTCTGTCTCTTTCTTTCTCTCTTCCTCTCTCTCTCTTTCTCTCCTTCCTTCTTTCTTTCTTTCTTTCTTTCTTTCTCTCTCTCTATCCCTCTCTTACAATTAATGCAAATGTTAAACTCTCCTCCAAAGTGTCCTTCAACTGTAATTCAAATTCTTGCTTTATTACTGAAATCCATGTCACAGCAAGTCCATTTTTCTTCATGAACAGCAGTCTCAGCCGCTTTCAGCTTTGAGCCTCTGATCCGAAGCGCCGGGTAATTTCATTTTTAGAGGCATGAAGAATTTCTGTGCCGAGTCTATTGAGCTGAGAGTGACAAGCCCCTGCTGCCACTGTCGTCACTGTTGCTGTTGCTGCGGCTGCTACTGCTGAGGTTGTGCTTGGCACATTTTCAGTCTCGCACAAGGGACAGTTTCCTGAAACCAGCGGAACATGCTGAACCAGTAGAGACTGCACCCATCCCAAAGTGTCCCTTCCCTTCCATTCCATTCCCAACATGCTGCTGAACAACCACCAGACTGATTTACACTATCAGACGCTGCTGACTTGACGGTGCTTTTTGCCTTACATATATATATATATATGCTCACTATAGTCTTTACTTGACAGCAAGTCCTGAATGGCGATTTGTCATGCTGTGTGTCTGTATCACAAAGTGGACATCCATTTAAGCCAAATGTGTGTGCGAGGGGGGAATGCACTTACTGAGAAGGGGCTACAGCTCTCCCCTGTTATTTCCCCTGCTGTGTTCATCGCGCAACCAGGAAACCAGCCAATCAATCTTTCTCTTTTTTATCCACAGTTGCTGTGAAGTAATACTGAAAGCCATCTCACTTTTGAAGCAATATGTTGGTGAAGAGAGAGAAGAAAAAAACCCTTAAGAAACCTTGTGAGCCATTTGTTGGCCTCTGCGGAATAAGCCGTAAAAAAAAAAATCAGAGTCTGTCCCTCTCAGCCACACATAAGTGACTTTAACAAAGCGGCTAACCTTGGCAGTGCTGAAGTGAGCGCGCACGTGCGCACACACACACACACACACATTGACAGACAAACATACGCGCACATACACACACACACACACACACACACTTAGATGGAATGGTATCCTAGTTCGGTTTTGGGGAGGATTTTAACTCCCCCCCCCCCCCCCCCCCCCTTTAAGTCCTGTGGTGCAGTATAACAGCTAGAGGAAGAGAAGATAGTACAGTGACCAATTGATCATTCAAAGCCCTGTTGCAGCCATTTATCTAGCTCTTACACGGCGCCGTGCAAATTAGTACGAGCAAACGATTCTCACCCCGGCCCATTTTTCCTGAAATTCTTCCACACACATTCATTAGGATCTGTGCATCTGAGTCTGAGTCAGGTATTGATGGTGGTGGCAGCATATTGATCAGGCTAAAGATTAATGTGAAATCCAATATGTTCCGTGAAACCCCTCAAAGCAAGTACTGTCGGCAAGTGGGTTTGGTTTAGATTTGTTTTTCTTTGGCAATGTCTTGAAAGTGAATGTTGGGATTCCTTAGATGAACAGCATGAAAACAAACTGTGTTTGTGTGTGTGTGTTTATGTAAGTGTGTGTGTGTGTGTGTGTGTGTGTGTGTGTGTGTGTGTGTGTGTGTGTGTGTGTGTGTGTGTATGCATTTGTGTATGTGTCTGTATTCATGTGCATGTGAATGTGTGTGTGTATTTAAGTACACATGTGTACGTGTGTGTGTGTGTGTGTGTGTTGTAGTGCCAGTTGTTTGTGGGTTTATCTTGCCATTAATAATTTAAATCGGCTGTTACGGCCGCAGTGGTGTGTGTTCCAAGGTTCAGATTTTGCTTGAAGATCACATCAGGTTCAAGTGAAATACATCTTCATGTAAAGAAAACACACAAATACACCTACACACAGAGACAAACAAACACACACACGCGCACACACACGCGCACACACACACACACACACACACACACACACACACAAACACACACAAACACACACACACAAACACACACACACACACACACACACACACACACACACACACACACACACACAGGCCTGTATGTGTCAGAGGCCCACTGTATTTCTGTGCTTGTGGGAATAACCATAAAAATCGCCTTGAAGAATGACAGCAGGAGAAACAGCAGCTGTTCTGTGGCATGTCTTTCATTTACACCTGCAGCACCACGACACATGTCAGCCCCATCACGCCAATGTGTCTGACTGCTATGTGCATGTCTGTTTTCTTTCTCTTTCTCTCTCTCTCTCTGCCTGTGTCCTGCTGTCTATTCTCACCTTTCTCTCTGTTTCACTGTCTTTTTTCTCTTCCTCTCTTTGTTTCTCTCTCTCCCCTTTATCTCTCTTGCATTCTCTTCTTTCTCTCCCTCTCTGCATACAGTATCTCTCACTTTCTGACATACACATTTGCGAGCACGGACACAGACACAGACACACACTTGAATAACATACAGCAGCACTTTATCATTGTGAATTAGAGCTTCTTGCCTTTGAAGGTTTTGCATGGTTCAGCAGGCAAGGGGCTGCTGTAAAAGGTCATCCTCTTTCATAACACGTTCTCAACCATAATGTGCGTTACATAACTAAGCCTTTAACCTTATCAGTATTTCAGCTTTTGTCACTGCCCTCTTCAACTTAGATAAGTAGATATTTATCTGTCCTTGCAGAAGAACTTGTTTGTACAGCCGCACAGTACATCTGATACAGTTACTAGACAACAAGGGACAAGACAAAACAAGACAGACAGCTAACTAGTAGACAAGACAGGATAGACAACCATTTTAATCCAGCCCACCCACACCCACCCACCCACCCACCCACTTTCTCCTCCAAAAACCAGGACAAAACACATCATAAATAGAATGGCAAAGCGAAGAGAAAAAGTGCAGTGGGCTATTAAAGTGTGGTCTTGCACTTGCAACATATTCAACACAACAACTCCATTATATATAGAGCAATTACGTACACAAACAGACAGTTATAACACATTAAACATCATTACTTTAATTAACACATTAAACATCATTTACTCTTTATTTATGTTTAGCCAATGTTTAATAATCCTAATGGTTCACAAATTAAAAATTATGTCATGAATATTGTAAATTATCTTGGATGTAAAACACAACTTGTATTTTTGAATATAAAATGGCCTATTGAAAATTAATTATGATAATGCCAGAATTGCACAACTGAATTACGGTAAATACAGCAATGTGTCAATATCATCAATAAAAGATGGACCTCATAATGCCGTCTAATGTGGATAACAATTTCCAATGTGATGGTTATTACTGACGTAATAAGGCCATGTCAATTTCCCAGATCATTACTCCATTTCCGCCGCTGATTGAAGTTGCTGCATAGAGCAGAGTGGCACACATCCGTCAGTGTGGCTGCCTCCGCCCCCGCCAGGTGAGCCCCCCAGGTAGCAGGTTGAAAGGGATGGGCAGGGTTTTAGCCTCTGCTAGCCATGTCAGAGAATCCATTACTGTGAGACGGAGCATCCCCATGACCTTTCCCTGATTCCTGACGGCCCAACCTTCCTGCAACTACCTGCAGCTCATTAAGCCAGCTTAACCTTTCTCTGCTGTCCCCCCCCAACACCTGCCACCTCCACCCCCCCCCCCCCCACACACACACACACACACACATGCACACACTTTCAATCCCTCTATCCGCCATAAAGAGGGAGAGAGTGGAGGAGGAGAGGGGACAGCAGGGCCCACTCGGAAACTCTCTCTCTCTCGCTCTCACATGCCAACGCTGTAGCACGCCATCCTGTTCCAAATCTCTCTCTGAAAACAATGGTGCCTATTGATTTCTCCATAAGAGCAGCGAGATGCGGCGTGCTGCATTGTTTGATGGGGCTATATTTGTGTTGCTAAATAGAACAGGCTGGAAGGGAGAAACTGGAGGAGGAGAAGGAGAATGGAGAAGCAGCCAAGGTAGAAAGAAAGAAAGAAAGAAAGAAAGAAAGAAAGAAAGAAAGAAAGAAAGAAAGAAAGAAAGAAAGAAAGAAAGAAAGAAAAAGACAAGAAAAAAATTACAACTACAACAACTAAAAACAATTATAAAAAGAGCAGAAAAGAGCAAGGGAAGGAAAAACCCTTAATTGATTTGGCGATGTAAAGCCAAAGACAGCATGACTAAGAACTAGCCTACCATGGAAAAGCACACACTCTGGTGCAGGAGAAGAGAGGAAAGGAGAGGAGAGGAGAGGAGAAGAAATGAAAGGAAACGAAAGCAGAGGAGAGGAGAGGCAGAAAAAGAACTCTGAGACAGTGATGAATGTGGCAGCTCACCACATCAGAAATGACGGCTAAAAATACTCCCAAACAAATAGCCGTCTCCAGCATGCGGGCAGCAGGAGGAATGGGCCGAGGAGAGAGGGGAGAGAGGTGTGAAGGAGAGAAGAGGAGAGGAGAGGAGAGGAGAGGGAGAAGAGGAGAGGACAGGGGCGGGTATAACAGGGTCATAGTGGCAGACAGCTTGGTCGACACAATTACCAGCTGTCTCCGAGAGCCCATGGGGAGATGGAGACCTCCCCCGGAGTACTGCTGAAACAATATCTCTCCACAACACACCCCACTAAACTACATACACCGCACTACACCACACCGCACCGCACTGCACCCCACACACCGTAATATACACACCACACACTCCACAATCCCTGGAGTACTGCTGGAACAATCCCAAGTTTATTTCCATCAGACTGAAATAAACTAAATACACCTCACTACACCATACCACACCGTACCACACTGCACCACACACACTGTAATACACACACCACACACTCCACATCACACCCTGGAGTACTGTTGGAATAATATCTCTCCCCAGCACACCCAACTAAACTACATACGCCGCACTACACCATACCACACCACTGCACACACGACACACACTGCAAACTACCACACCACACCACACACTGCACACACCACACCCGCCCCATTACACCGCCTCGGAGTCCTGCTGGTGCAATATCTCGACCCGCCACACCACACACACCTCATCACACCACACCAGACCAGACCACATGCACGGCAACCAACGCACTACTCTACACACAACACTAAACACTTCACCGCACAACGCATGGCACCATACTGAACCTGCACTCTGCACTCCGGAGTCCTGCCTGAACAATATGTCCCCCTAACACACCACACTGCAGCACATTACACACACACCCCACCACAGTCCAGCCTAGGCCCTGCCAGAACAATATGTCCCCCTAACACACCACACTGCAGCACATTACACACACACCCCACCACAGTCCACCCTAGGCCCTGCCAGAACAATATGTCCCCCTAACACACCACACTGCAGCACATTACACACACACCCCACCACAGTCCACCATAGGACCTGCCAGAACAATATGTCCCCCTAACACACCACACTGCAGCACATTACACACACACCCCACCACAGTCCACCCTAGGCCCTGCCAGGTACAGTAACAGCAGCAGGACACATGACAAAAGCCAACTGGAGGCAACCAGAGAACAATCAAGCACTCGAAGCAAAGTAATCAGCCCCAGGAGAAAGAGCAGAGCGGAGCTGTATACAGGGCTGTCTGTGATTGTTGTATGATGCATGTGTGTGTGTGCGTGTGTGTGTGTGTGTGTGTGTGTGTGTGTGTGTGTGTGTGTGTGTGTGTTTGTGAGTGTACAGTGCCTGTGTGTTTTAAAAATGACAAAACCTTATTGTACTGTAAATTGTACAATAAAGGTCAGTGATTTGATTTACCGGGATAGGACCAAAATCAATAAAACGTGTTTGTTTTTACAAAACCTTGTCTGAATAAAGTATTGTGTTGCTTTGAAACAATGTATCTTAATAAACCATGTATAAGGTATTAACAAGTCATTAGCTATTCACCCACAAGCCCTTACAACACATTAGATAGTGTTAGTATATAATGCATATCATTTATATTATAATTAATTTGTGAATGAGAAACATGATGACAAATGATTATCTTAGATTAGATTAGATTAGATTAGATTAGATTAGATTAGATTAGACTACATTAGATTAGATTACATTAGATTATATTAGATTAGATTAGATTCTTTATTGTGATTGTAGGGCATACGACAAAATTCAGCAAACTATGTGCTGAATATGTATACACTTAATGTAATTAAGATGTCAGTTAACCCCCTTGGGTAACTTCTAAACAACTAGTAAACCATGTCTAAAGGGTTGAAATAGAGAAATATTCATGAATAACGCTTTAAATTGTGCATTCCATGTAATCTCAGTCTAACTGCAGTTGGGTTATTTTGATAAAGTAAATTAACTCAGTCAAAAACAGTGCAATTGAAGTTTGACTTAATGTGAATGCAAAAATAGAAAAAAAAAGATTAATGAAAATTCATTTAGAGTCAAAAATTACAACTTTGAGAAAGTAATTAAAAACTGAAATTGTATTTACAAACTGATATCAACTCAATGACATGTTCAACCAAGGCTATTTTTTATGCCAACCACCCACCCAACCCCCAAGTAAAGTGACTAGGAGAAGAGATTAATAAGAAGTGAAATCCAGGATTTCACTGATGTATTATTTCTTGATTGAACGTTATACAGCAGCAGATGTCTGTTTAAACAATTACAGCCTGCTATGGTGGTTGCAGTAGAATTCTAAAA
>CM050220.1:26365923-26368423 GCA_027475355.1 Coilia nasus | reverse complement strand
CAACACACTGAAATGACTTTGGTTCTATTGGCCCACGACTGGCCCAGCAAGCCCACAAATTGTGAAATGACTTATTATTTCTTTTGGCCCAGTAGCCTACTGGCCAATATACTGTGACAAAATTATTTAGTCTATTTCTGTTAATATTTTGTATGTAGGATCAGTGTTTTCCCCAAAGCGTCTAAGCATATCGGCACCGATACGCTTCTTTTTTCGCCGATACGCATCAAGTTTTGCCGAGACGCTTTCATAAAATGCTGATACGCTTAAAAATCATGCACAAAAACATTCCCCCCGGGATTTTCCCCGAACAAGAATCCCCAATGTAGTCAAATGTAGGCTGCGTTTTTAGGAAACTTCCGTGGTGGGTGTGTAAACTACCATACTGGCGAAACTGGCCAATCACATGCCGATTACAGTGCTCCTTTGTTTTGTTTTTTCCGCCAGTCAGCTGTATCAGAGAGTATTGTAGAATCTAAGATCTTTAATGCAATACTCGGGGGCTACTAAAACTGCCTGAATTTGACTGTAAATGCTACACAAGAAGGAAGGAGAACGCTCTCCTTGGGACATGCTCATGTAGCAAGAAAACTTTCTCCACAGTGTACAGAATGCGATCGGATCATGTAGCTGCTGAAAGAGAGTGAGAGAGAGCGTGAAAGGCAAATGTAGAGCAGAGTCAAGACTGTTTCACTGAATGGGACACTCGTGGAATTTAACTAATAAATTGGTCCTTACGTCTTTCTGGATTTGTTGATGGTTCTTTTTAACAAAGTGTCACAATCCGCAATTATTTGTGATTATTTCAAGCCTAATAGTGTACGTTGTTACTGTTTGGATTTCCAGAAAATTAGCTTCATTTCAGACCAGGCTGCAGCCTGTATGGGGTTGTTAGCGCGCTAACGCTAGCGAACTACGCTAACATAATGTTTTAAACTGAAAGCTGCCACTTTACTCACCAACACCCACCTAGATACTAATACTGATATTAGCTGAAGTGGAGAAAGTAATATAAAGTTGTAAGGTTATTGCAGCGTGTTAAATTCAAGGTGAGTCGATGACTGTTAGCATTACCACATTACCAATCATTTCAATGAGCTAGTTCGTTAGCTTGTTACAGGAACACTGAAATAAGAATTTGTTGTCATCAGACATCATTCTAGATAATACGACACTACACTGAATTATATTTATCTGCAGAATCTAAGATCTGTGGTACCAATTCAGCTTTCATGTGGCCATACAGGGAGATATTTAGCTGATAGTAGGAACGAGTTTTTGTTCTATTTGTGCCAAAAAATGCAACATTTTATTAAAAGTGTTAGGTTTCCACCAGCCTTCTGGGACCAAAATTTAGCTTCAGATCTTCCTAGAATGCACCATTTTAGCTCTAGAAAAAAAAAAAATTCCCAGGGTGCATGCCCACCAATCCTCCTAGCTACCGTGCCACCGCATCATCGTATTTACATCAAAATTTAAACCCTTCTTTTTATTTCTGGGGAAAACACTGAGGATATATTTTAAACTGTTAATAATAAGGCCTATGTTGCTTTATACAGAAGAATCACACCACAGCAATATTATGTATAAGAAAATACTGCCCTCCTTTCTTTTTTTCTAAAAAATTGTCTGTTACCCTGTCATACCAGCTGGACATCTTTTCTAGGGACTCTCGATGGCAAGTAGACCAGGTTGCTAAGTTAGCTTTAGCCCATTGTGCTACAGCTGCACCTGCAGTTAGCCAGTTGACCTTGTCATACTAGGATAGCTGAAAACAACGATGATTTCGCCCTACCTTTTTAACTAAATCAATGTTAGGCGTTGGTCTGTCCTGCTGTTTAATTCAGATTTTCTCTTTGTAAGGAAGACTATCAAATTTGTTCGCTTAAATCAAATAAAAAATGCTAGCCGCCATAATGCACAGCTTTCTTGCTAGCTGGCTAGTTGCCCCCTCTACAGGCTAATAAACGAACTTTTCAAACTTAAATGAAAACAGGTATCAAACTTAATAACACCATATTTACACTTTATTTACTAAATTATGTACAAAGACACTAGTGAATGGTAGGCAAAACGAATGGAGATTTCTCACCACTTCCCTATTTATGGTACTGACTGACTGAGCAGCATGAAATCCACCGCTATACCTGTCGATATTTTTTAAGAAGCTGTCAATGAATAAAAATCCTCCCGGTTTAACAGTTCCTCCAATCACCACACAGAGCCTCAGCCTCCTCTAGGAAGCAGTTTAGCCCGCCCTCTCCATTCACTCCCAGTGAGGCTGAGCCTCCCTGGAAGTGACGATTTTTCAGCGTTTGTCCAATAAACGTCTAGGTTTTCGCACTGAAAGAGAGCATACTGCAAGTGCCATTGAAGTCCAGTGAGGCTGGACTGGATCACGTTGTCAAAAAAAAATAAAAATAAATAAAAACAGACGAATTGTGGAAACTAATTGCTGAACGATTTTGTCTTGAACACATTATACAATGCTGGAGATGAA